>APFE031065181.1:0-22032 GCA_000404065.3 Pinus taeda
GGATAGGCTCTAGTGCCTCCTTCCTTCTCCTATTGTGTCATATTTGTAAATCCTTCAATCCTATCCCGAGTTGTTCTTCATGGGGATGTTAGGATATTCCAACACATAGGAAATAGTTAAGTATAACTTGGTCTAGTATAGAGTTAGGTAAAGTGTGTTTCTTTACTATGTAGTTTTGTAACTTACAATCCGACGGTCATGATATGTAGTGATCCGATGGTTCATTCTCTCCTCAGTATTACTGACACTTGATCCATGGCTTAGCACCCGATTGGTCCATGATCTCTATTTAAAGAGCATGGAGGGTCATTTGTAGGTTAACTGTTCATGAGAGAATCTTATGTAATTTTTCATTATTTTATTAATAAATTGCCTGAATTGGCTGCGTTGGCTCAGGCTGTGGACTATTTCCCTCTTTGGGGGTTTTAACCACGTCAAAAATACTGGTGTATTGATCTGTGATCTGTTTGTGAGTGGTGTCCTTCGGTGTTCTGTCTGAGGAACTTACCCTGTAAATTCCTACAATCCATCGCATCATGCCTCTGGTCAATTCTTGAACGCCTTCCTGCCAACCTTATCGCATCACAACCCTTCCCTGCTCCAAGGCTAATTTTTAACACCGACCTACCTACGATTGTGATTTTCAAAATGCAGGGGACAATGGTAGCTTGCCACTTGGCACCTCCTCTTTCGCTGAAGTACCTTTCCACATAATCTAGTCTTGCCATGTGAGAAAGTCAAACTTGACCTTTGGCTTGCAATAACTTCTACATTTGAGCTCAGATTTTAGTGATGTTCACACCATTAGAATCACAATGACAAGCTCTTCGATTTGAGGCTAAGTTTATCAAGATTTTGACACTTTTATTTTTGAGCATAATTTTGAGCACTTGATCACTCATCTCGGCTGGAAGCCTTTTGGACCCCAAATGGATGACTTTCAATTGTTCAACAGATGAGTGTAAAGTTCCCTCACCTTTCCAACTTCTCTCCATTTGGCTTTTGAAGGAATTGTACCCTTGATACCCACTCGAAGATAATCAATACTTCCCCTTTTTGATGTCCTTTTTCTTCTGTCAAGTATAGTGTCTTGCTGAAGCACATCAAGGAATTTTGGAGAAAATTCTTCAATAGATGGAATTTGAACATTCTCTCCTTAATATTCAATCCAAGGAGGCTCATACAACCTTAAATTATCAACATTAACAACAATATAAATTTTCATATATGAAGGCAAATACAACCTGAAGGCAGTGTTACCAATCTTTTCAAAAATTCTAAATGAACCATATCTAATTAGTTTTATCTTTTTTCCTTCTCCTTGGAGCCTGTCTTCATTAATGTGAAGCCAAACTTCATAACCAACTTGGAAATTGTGATCTTGATGATGCTTGTTATGCCTTTCTTTTTATTTGCCTTGGCTTTTCTCAAGTTGTTCTTGAACCTTTTGGTGTACTAATTATATTTGTTCAATGAAATTTCTTGCTTTGTCTATGTCACTATGACCTTCAATAGAAACATATTTGTGAAAAATAAAATCCAAAGTAGATTTAGGCAAGTATCCCATGCATGCCTCAGATGGCGAAGTTTAAGTGGAAGAGTTCTTGGCTCAATTGTAAGCATGTTGAATATAGTGCAACTGTTCATCCCACAACTTAGGATTCTTGTTGTAATACCCACGTAGAAGATGTATCATTGTTCTATTCACTACTTTTTTCTGACCATCTGTTTGTGGATGAAAGGTTGTACTCTTTTTCAATTTGGTGTCCATGAATCCCCACAACTTTGACAAAAAATTTCCCACAAAGCGAGAATATCGATCACTAACATTGGATGTGGGCAATCAAAAATGCACCTGAACATTATGAAAGAATAACTGAGCAGTTTTTTCAGATGTAACTTGCTTTTTACATGGCATCAAAATACACTTTTTGTTGAACCTATCCACAACTACATACAAATAATCATGAACTCTTTTTGACAATGGGAGACCTCCTACAAAATCCATAGAAGCACTCTCCTATGGTCATGAAGTAACCGGAAGTGGTGTGTACAATCCTAACTTCCTATTACTGGTCTTACTGACTACACATAATGAACATCCCTTCATAACATGAGACAAACTTTCAAGCATATGAGGCCAATAACAATACCTATGTACATCTGCCACCGTCTTACTTACACCGAAATGAACAGCAATAAGAGAAGTATGTGCCTCTCTTATGATGTTAATTATTTTTCCCTGTGAAATACAAAGCTTGCCAAGATGGTACAAGAAGTTATCATGCAGATGATAATCCAATTCCTTTACTTGGTTACCTTGACTCAATGTTGCATAAACATCTTGAAAGTCATTATCTAATGCATATTGCTCAATATATCTTTCATGTAAAACCAAATTATGCTTGAGTAAAGTAGTTGCACTAACAATCAACCTAGAAAGCATATCATCGACTTTATTGTAGACAACTTTCTTATACCTGATTACCAAGTGGAATTGTTGAAGAAAACCCATCCATCAGAAGTGCCTTGATTGCTGCAACTTTGATTGTAATTGTAGGTATTACAATGGTTGATGATTAGTGTGAATGATTATTTCTTTACCCATCAAGTAGTGTTTCCATCTTTTACACTTTGCACCAATGCATACAATTCCTTGTCATATGTAGGATAGTTAATCCCTGCACCATTAAAAGTTTCAGAATGAAAATAGACAGGCTTACTATGTTGCATGAGGAATGCACCCATAGCATAATCACTAGCATGAGTCTAAATCTCAAATGATTGTCTCAAGTCTGGAAGTTCGAGTATGGGAGTTGTACTGATATTTTGCTTCAATGCATCAAAGGCCTTATATTGATTGTCTCCCCACTAAAAAACATTTTTCACACTTGTCAACGCATGCAAAGGAATGACTATAAGAGAAAAATTAATAATGAATTTCCTCCAATATTGGGTTTCTCCCAGAAAATTCTTACCTCTGTAACTGTCTTGGGCCTTGGTCAATTCACAATGACATCAACCTTGGAGGGATATATTTTCAACACACCTCCTCCAACAATATGACCCAAGTAAACTAAAGAAGTCTTTCCAAACTTGCATTTGACATCTTAAGATATAATTGTTCATTTTTCAAGACATAAAGTACTTTTCTTACATGTATGACATGTTCAGCACACTATTTACTGAAAATTAAGATGTCATCTAAGTATACTATGAGAAATTCATCAAGAAATAGCCTCAACACATCATTCATCACACGCATGAATGTAGCGGGAGCATTACATAAACCGAACGACATAACTAGACATTCAAACAAACCCTGTTTTGTTTTGAATTTTGTCTTCCAAATGTATCCTTCAGCTATTCTAATTTGATGGTATCCAGTTCTTGAGTCCATCTTAGTAAAATACTTTGTATCTTTCAGTTGATCCATTAAATCATCTATTTGAGGGAGTGGGTAACGGTTCCTTACCGTAATTTTGTTTAATGCACGAAAGTCGACACACATGAACCATGTTCCATCCTTATTTGGTACCAAGACAAGAGGTGAACCACAAGGTGTGGAAGATGGTCTAATGATCCCTTTATTCAAAAAATCTTGGATTTACGTCATGATTTCTGTGCTTTCCATTATTGACATCCTCTACATGCCAATATTAGGAAGAGGACAATCTTGTTGCAATTGTATCTCGTGTTGGATTCCTCTCTTGAGAGGTAATCCATTTGGTTTCTGAAACATGTCATCATATTGGTTAACTACGTCAACCAATTTAGATTTCAAATTTTAATCACAACCTTTAAAAGCTTCATTATCAATATCATTCCTGGGTTTGATCATGAGAAGCACTAAATTCTTGCTCGAATTCACTAGTCTTTTCATCTACCCTGCATTAACAAGTGAAATATTTGTTTTCTTGTTATGAGCTCTCACAATATATTCTACTCCACCTTTGAATAAATGATATTTGTTTTCATGTCGATGGGAAATAAGTTTTCTTTCATAAAGGTACAAGCTGCCAAAAACAATGCCATAGATATCTAACAACACAATGTCAAGCTCCACCTCCTCTATGAATTTTGCAGTGATATCGAGTTTCATTTTACACTTTCTCGTAACCTACAATTATGCATTGTCACATACCCATCCAAGTGGATACGGTTTATGATGTGGAATAGTTTCCAAATTTAAACTCTTGACAATGTTTTCAGACAAAATATTGGCTTGAGAGACGTTAGCAAACAACGTATCAATCTTGTTATGTTTCGATATCACCCTTATGTGAAATAATTATATTCTCCTCTTTTAATTTGGAGTTTCATTATGCGAGTCTGAAGAACTAGTGCTGGTAGTGAATTCCTTTTCTTTTAACCCCATGGTTGTGATTTTAAATTCATCACCCGAATCGAATCCCAAATCCTATTGAATAGTCGTTGTTGTCTTTTGTTTTCCCTTGTTGTTTCTCTTTGGTCTCATTTCAAGATGAAGCTTCCAACAGTGAGTGTTATGTCCCTATACTGCTAGTGTAACCCCTTACTGTTACTAGTAAAACCCCCTTATTATATTTTTGTGCCAATGTTGTCCCCATATTGTTATTATTCTGCCCCATAGAAGCCCACTATTGTTATTATTATGCCCTTACATTATTATTTTAATCCTGAATCTGATTATATTATGACCCCTTAGATTCATGTATATAGAAAGGAGGTCTTATCATTTGTATCATCCAAGAATTGTTAATTTTTGTAATGTAAAGGATGCTGCCCCCTCAAAGAGTTTGAATTCTAAGGCGTTTATATTTCTTTTCTATCTTTTGTAAGCTGGTTTCATAACATTTGGTATCAGAGCTTTGGATTCTAGGGTTCACTGCTCCAAACAGGTAATCGTGGCCTTTTTGCTATAACTATTTTTCTGTGACATTTCAGAATCTAAAAAAAACCAATTTGAGACAAAATCATGCTGAACCTTTGGTCTGAATTTTAGATCTTGTCTCGCTACATTTTCAAAGATATGATCTTAGGAAGTTAAGGTTTTTGCAAGGTCCATAATTTCATCTAAAACAGATTATCATGGAATTTTAGCTATAACCCTTTCGCTACGAAATTGCAGAAGATAAACAAAAAAATCATTTGAGAAGAAATGGGTCTAAACCTTGAGTTCGAATTTCAGATGTTGTCTCGCTATAGTTTCTAATATATGATCTTGTGAAGTTAGGGTTTTTGTAGACTCTCGAATTACATCCTAAACAGACGACCTTGGGAAAATTGTCATAACTTTCTCTCTAAGCATTAGTTTGAAATTTCGTCAGAAGTTACAGAAAGAGGACAGACTGCATTTTGTTTGGGTATAATTTGTAGAACCTAAGGTTGAAAAAGTGACACGTGGATCTTCATACAAGTTTGTTGCACTAAACTAGTCTACAATAAGGTCATCATGGGAGATTTGACACAACTCTTCCTTGCAAAATCCAGTCTTGATCATACATGCAGTGTTAGAAAGAGGACTCAAAGGGATACTGCAGGATGCAATTTCAAAACTTGGTGATCTGAAATTATAGAGTTACATTCATTTCAAAATCTAACTCCTCAAATCAAGAAAAGGCGATATGAGGAAGTTTGCTGGAAAGGATCCGGTAAATTGGATACTACAAATGGAGCAATATTTTAATCTACATGAGGTTAAACTGTTACAAGAAGGTACATATTTCATATTCACATTTAGAACCAGATCAATTTTTATGGTATAAAGGGCTTTGTTCTCGTAAACCACTTGTTACGTGGTCAATTTTCACGGAGGAAATGATAGCACATTATGAGGATACAAGGAGAAACACCTTCTTTAGCCAATTGATAAATCTCAAACAAAAGGGTTCAATGGAAGAACACATTGAAGACTTTCAAACATTGAATATAATGCTAAATGATATTCCAAAGAAGCAAAGGATTGATGTCTTTATAGGGACTTTAAAGGATAAGATTCAACATGAGGTTCATCTTTGGGAACCTGATTCATTGGAGAAGGCATTCATGTGGGCAAGAAAAATTGAAAGCGAAATTATGGAAACAACGAATCCCACCACTCATGACTATAATTATGGAAGTGTTTTTTCTCCTAGCCTTCCACAACCTACAAGGTTTACACCACAACAATAGGAAGAAAAAAGAGAAAAAGGGCTTTGTTACAATTGTGATAGAAAATACACTAAAGGTCATAAGTGTACTGAGAAAAATTATTTTACATAGATTATGAAGAGGAGGAAGAAAAGGATTAAGAAACATCAAAAGAAGAGGATACACACTAGGAACCAACTCCAAAGAAATAAGAAATGAATCCGACCATATATTGTAAAGCATTGGCAAGAATTACCACTCCTCAAACTCTCACGATAGAGGGACATATCAATAAGAAAAAGGTTCAAGAAGTGAAATATCACATTGAGAAAGAAATGAATCTGACCATATCTTGTAATGCATTGGATGGAACTACCACTCCTCAAACTATCAAGATAGAAGGACATATCAAGAAGAAAAATGTTCAAAAAGTGAAAGATCACATCGAGCATCAAGAAATGAATCCGACTATATCTTGTAATGCATTGGAAGAAATTACCACTCCTCAAACTCTCAAGATAGGAGGACATATCAAGAAGAAAATGATTCAAGCAGTGAAAAATCACATCGAAAATCAACAACAAGTTCTCCAACTTTTAAAGGATAACAACACTTTGGTGCAGAATCAAATGAAACAACATGCATATCAACATCACAGTGGAAGATGTTTTGATGTAGGTGATTAGGTATTTTTACAGCAACATCTCAAGAAAGCTATTTATGAGAAGTAAATGTTGGCAATACTACATGCACTTAAGAAATGGCGACCCTACCTAATGGGAAGACACTTCAAGGTAAAAATGGATCATGATAGTGTTAAATACTTTTTAGAACAAAGATTATCTTTAGAAGAATAGAAAAATTGGGTCACAAATATGTTGGGTTATGACTTTGAAATCATTAACAAAAAAGGGAAGCAAAACGTTGTTGCAGATGCACACTGAAGAAATGATGAGGATGTGGAAGAATTGTTTTGTGCTATTTTTATTATCCAACCAGATTGGATAAAAGAAGAAAGGGATGAATGAAATAAGGATGAAGAACTGTGGTCACTCATTCAAAAGTTGTAGAAGATCCCACTTCAAACAATATTGCTAGAACTTGACGAGGAATGAAAAATCATATTGGAATTTGGAGCATCCACAGAAATAAGAACACACAGCTGTGAAATCAATCAATTCTAGAGTATCTCATAAAGTGGAAGAACTTACCCACTGAAGATTCCACATGGGAGGACAAGAATTTTATACAGAAGCATCAAGAACTACTCAAGCATTGAGGACAACACTTTTTGAAGGAGAGGGGCATGTTATATCCCTATAGTACTAGTGTAACCCCTTATTTGTATTAGTACAACCCCCTTATTATATTGTTGTGCCCATGTAGTCCCTATATTATTATTATTGTGCCCCATAGAAGCCCAATATTGTTATTATTATGCCCTTACATTATTATTGTTATGTCAGCCCTGATTATATTATGACCCCTTAGACTCCTATATATAGAAAGGAGGTCTTGTCATTTGTATCATCCAAGAATTGTTCATTTGTGTAATGTAAAGGAGGTTGCCCCCTTGAAGAGGCTGAATTATAAGGCGTTTATCTTTCTTTTCTATCTTTTGTGAGCTAGTTTCATAACAGTGAGCTTCATTGCGACCCTCTCTACAACAATGTTTGCATGTAACTTTCTCCACTTCATTTTTTATAGACACATTTTTCTTTTCCTTCCCTTTGAAAGCCTTTTCTTTTCCTTTACTCTTAAATGGATTTTTACTACCTTCTTCTGAGATGTTTCCCCTCTTGGCTCAAGATGAGTGGCTTACACACACACATCATCTAGATTACTGAGATTAAACATTAAGATAATTTTCCTAAGGTAACTGTGTAAATCCCCTACGTATTTCAGCAAAGTGTCATGTGATTGCAAATCTACACCTAACATGAGAGACCCTTTTTCTAAATTCTTGGGTGTAATCTTGCACATTTTGAACTTTAATATGTCTAAAGTTCTGCCAATTCATGATGGCTTTTTGCATATAAGGTAGAGGGTGGAATTATATTTTAATTGCAGCAGTGAAATCATTCTAATAAATTGATATCTTAACATTTTGTTTAATCTCCTCTTGGGTCTTTGATTCCCACCATACTAGTGTTGCACCCTCCATTCTCAAGGAAGCTAACTGAATCCTTATGCCATCCTCTTGAAGATTTTGAATCTTGCAATAGACCTCCAACTAATGAATCCAATTATCAAGTTTCTTTGCATTCACTTCACCAGTATACATAGGCATCTCATATTTCATATCAAGTTTTAAAAAAGGTGATTTACGAATTCCTTTTGAAGAATGATGATGAGTATGAGTAAGGGTTGTGTTAGTGGAATAGGGTGAAGATGTTCGTGAAGAAGAACATGAAGAAGGTGGTGGAGAGGGTGGAAGTTTATCTCCATTCCCATTACCTCCTTTTCTATTACCTCCTCCTGAAGAGCCTTCTCATTGGGAGGATTGGAACTTTCTCCTTGCAACCTGGTATTCCTCTCTTCATAGAGGACCTTCACCATCATTGTCATATCAAAGAAAGCATTTATGAAGGTCTTCTCATCTTTTGTCATTTTTGTAGGTTCTCCTTCATGAGACATAATCTCTAGAGTGTCAATTGCAACATGCTGTTGAACTGGCGTTGGAGATTGTGGCAACCTTGCTCTTCTTCCACTTGACCCAAACTCAGGGCTTACAACCCGCTTTCCTTCACCTCTTTTGAGTTTTAACCTTGTAAGCATGACATAAACTTGAAAACAATTAAATCCTTCTTTCACAAAGAAAAACCTAGTGCTTTGATACCAAATTTATCTAATTTAGGATATTAGTTTGTAGTGCTAATATCTTCCTCAGATTATTAACAAAATTATTTCATTTTGCTTAAGGATTCATAAATTTTTGCAAGTAAAATGAAGATTTTTTTATGTTAATTATATGAGAAATTTAACATAAAATAGAAATTGAACAACAACATAAACATATGTAGAACATCATCAAAAGCAAATTACAACAAGCACATGATAAAGGAGTTCACCCCTCCTGGGCTACGTCTCCTTGGTCCAACTTCCAGTGGCTTGGCCCTCTCTATTATGCTCAAAATTGTAAAAATATGTGTTTAAAATACTCATATTCTTCTAAAACCTCCTCCAATGAGTCGAGTATGTTAAAAAATGGCTATCTAGCCTCTTTTTGCAACCAATTTGGTGGAAAACTGAAGAAGTTATGAATTCTCCTAGCTTTCCCACTATTTGTTCTTCAAATTCCTCCACATCCGAGAGGAACCCACAATTTTGCTCCAAAATTCCACTAATCGAGTGAGAATTTTTCTGTGCGGTGGGCCATAATCCATCGAAACTGACTCTTCGTCAAAATTACAATCATCAAATTTTGGTGGGTCTTATGGTTTGTGAATGTGGCGAGTGATGTGTGCTTCTGATACAGCAGAGCCGATGGGACACTAAATTGCAACCTAACCTTATCACATCCGGGATATCGTAATCGATAGAAAACTAGTGGTCCTATACATATGCGGGACATGTCTTGTTGCGATATGTGATTGCGATATCGCATCAAAACCGAAACCTATTGGGACTGATTCTGTAACACCTCCCTTCGCTGATGTGTGATTGTGATCCATCACATCGCGCCTCCATTGATTCTTGAATGCCTTCCCACCTGCCTTATCACATCACAAGCCTTCCCTACTTGGGGGCATATGTTTAAATCCAACCTTCCTCCTATTGCGATTTGCAACATATGAGAGTTAATGGTGGCTTGCCACTTCGTACCTCATCATTTGCTGAAGGTCCTTGCCACATCATGGGAGTAAGTCAAACCTAAACTTTGAGTTGCTATAACCTCTGCATACGAGCTCGGATTTGAGTGTTGATCACACCGTTGGAATCAGAATGATGAACTATTTGATTTGAAGCTAAGTTTATCAAGATTCTGACACTTCTATTTTTTAGCATAATTTTGAGCCCCTGATCATGCTTGGTACCCATTATTGTAAGATAATTCCACTAAGTTCATATAGCCTTCCCATTTCGACGAGGATACTTTTTTTGAAAGGGAAGGTTTGAGTAGGGCATTTTATCTGATGCTTTAACGATTTAATTTGTTATTTAGCCATAAAATATTAATAGTAATGTATTATTTTATTAGTAATTTATAGGTTAAATGTTTTCTCTAGATTTATAATTTAAATTTAAAATCAATGTTAACCATATTCTTACATTATATTACTGCATATATACCTGAAAATTGCTTAAGTGATTTATTGATATTTTTGTAATTTTTGAATTTTTTTTTAATAACTTATAAGAAGAAATTCATGAGGGAAAAACGGGTTAAGTTTTTTCCATGTTGCTTTAGAAACACAATCGCATACCATCTTCATTTTTTTTATAACATATTAACCTAAAAATAAAAAATAATTTCCCCAAACATCATCTAATTTCTATATAAATATATAAAATTCTTAAACAATTGGATACTTTTCCAAAAATATTGTCACACATTTTATGATTTAGATGTATGGTTAAACTTAATTTGCATTTGTAATTTTTTTTCTAATTTCTATTTGTCAACAATTGTCAAGGCAATGTTTCTACGTACTCATTAATTTTGATCGTTTGGACCATTTCAAATAGTGGATAATTCTCTTCTCTTTCCTTATATCTTTCTTGCTTATGCATTATGGATGAAGAAACCCCTTAAGAAGGACATGTTAATGTGGATGATTATTTTCTTCGATAGTTATTGGTGAGCTTTGATGGATTCATACTAAATTGAGTCATCTATTATTATTTATCTTATTTATGTTGATGGATAATGATTATTAAGTATCTAAAAATCATGATTACTAGTATTTCTATATCATTATCTTCCATGGACAACATTTTTTATCAAGTTATTTGATGTGACCTATGTTAAAGCTCTCTCCCCTACTTAAAAGATTGTTTTATTCCTAGGTTATACATCTAAGGAATGCAAGTAATTTATCCCTTATACTTTGAATATATATCCATTCGATTTCCTTCTCAAGTGTGTTGACTCTTAACTTCATATGCCTTTGTTAGAGAAAGGAACAAGTCTTATCCCTTGTGACAATCATTATTTCTTTAAATTTCATCTTTCTTTTATGTTTTGGGATATTTTCACGTTAAATTGTATAAAAATATTTTATTTTCATAATATAATGACTTGGAGGTCTTATTGTTAGTGTTGGAAAGTATTTTGGAATATATTATATAATACAAAATGTCATTTTTACTATATTATACAACCATTTCTATGAATGATGTATAAGGTTTTAAGTGTTGTTTCACGGTATTTTATTACATAAGTTTGTTGTAAATTCAATATCTAATTTACTCATGTTATATCTATTCTTTTGTCACTTTATTATCATTTTTCTTGGGATTGTTACTTACTATTCTTTTGAGATGGATTACTGCTACAATTTTCTACTTTAGAAGCTAGTTTGCTACAACATTCTGTGATTTCATGATTGTGTGTAGTTGGGGACCTTTCTTGAGCTCATTTTCTTTGATATAATCCAATATAATAGTCAAATAACCCTTTTAACTCGTATATTGAAATTATTATCACGATCCACCATATGGTGCTTGCACAAAGATGCTACCCCATTTGGGTGCAGTAAGAACAGGAAAGCGTATTTTTTTATGAACGCAAAACTATTCTTAAAAAAATACACACATTCCTATTATTTGAGCTTTGGTGCTTGTCAAACCTTCACGTTGAAAAAATGATGTGGGAAAAAAATGTTCACACATTTTTTTAAAGTGTACACGAGTTTCTAGAATGTGCATGCACTTTTAAAAAGTGCATGTGCATTCCTCTGTTACATAAAAAAATCGACTCAAAGCCACACTATTCCTTGTAGATATGCATACCCAACATACCTTATGTGAATTAACATTAATCAATCTACATGCTCATCAACCAAAGCCTCCTCCCTAGTAATGGTATGCTCATCAACCAAAGCCTCCTCCCTAGTAATGGATTTGGATTTTTTAGATGGATTCGAAGTTGAGTGAGGTGTATCTCTGAAAGGAAGAACACATGTTCTAGTAATCCCTGAACCAGACTATGGATTGTTGTAAATCCATGATCTATTAACCCTTGAACTGGAATGTGGCCTGCGGTAAATCCAGATTTAGTGTTGCCGCGAGGGGCCTAGGAATCATCGACTAGTGAATGACGAGATATATGGTAAAGACTGGAGGTGGGTGTCCTTGATTATGACTAGGAATCCTTGGTTGATTAATGGAAGGATATACGGTAAAATTTGGAGGGTGGTGTCTCAATCATGGCCTAGTGACCCCTGAATCAGACTGTGGGTTGCGGGAAATCCGAGGGACTAGGAGATAGTAAAATTCCTCATGGTGTAGGTGGAGATATCTAGTGGCATCCATTCTCATTTTGTTCTTTTTTCAGTTATGAATCCCACATTTTTTCTTAGAATATGGCACAGGGGTAACTGGCTGAAAGAAATATTTGGTTAAGCCAATCTATGGTTGGCCAGTTCATGGAAGTCCCAAAACTAGTTGCCTTTTGCATTCATTAATAGGAGTTCCTTATCCTTCGTATTTATTGCGTAAATGTACTGGTTTATATGTGGATTTTATGGTTGTTGTATAAATATTTTTTATGTTGTTTATATGTTAGAAATGGGTATGTTTTATGACAATAATAATGTATGTCTCTCATCATGTTTTGGTTGACAAATGAATGAAAAATGAATATATGACATAATAGATGATAATGCAGCTAATGTGATAAGGCATCAATGCTTATTTACGAATCTCAAATAAGTATGAGACCCCTATGCTCAGATATTTTATTATGACTTGTAGATTACATGTTCATGATATGTTCGATGAAATTCCTCTCTTGGTTAGGCTTGGTTAGGTCAAGACTCAATTCTTTGATCAAGTTTTGTGTTGGAGTATTTTTCTTGGTTTTATTTAATGTCTTGGAGAGTATCATCAAGTTTTGGGAATTGGTTTGGAGACTAACCCTGAAAAAGTGGCTTAAATATCGTCATCTCTAGCATAGAATTGGGTGAAACAAATTGTAGTCTCTCCCTTGCAGGCATTGTCAGAGTGACTAGAGGGTCCCATTCACATGCATTCCCATGTCATGGGAGCGACTAGGGGTTTAATTCATTGAAATTCTAGGTTAAGTCAGGGGTTGGGCACCTGGAGTGGTGGAGTAACTCCTGAGGGTATTCTAACACCTGAGTGAGGTCTGTGAAGTGTTATTTCATTGGTTCCATTTCCTTAACTACACTTAGGGAGTTGAACCATATCATAGTAACTCTTCATCTCATGTTTACCTCAGTGGACCGATTCACTTGGGTAATGTGGGAGGAGCATGTTATAGAGTGGTATAAGAGCATGGTTCAACACTTGGACTGGATGGGTAGAATTTGTTTGTCATGAATGCATGTAGGTTGTATATATGTTTATTATGTATGCATGGTAGTAGTCATTGTTGTCATTGTGATATCATGCAGAAGTTGATGGTGTTGATGTCAGAATGTGTTCACGATGAATGAATGATGGTTGGATATGCATTTTTATTCATGTCAGTGACTATATGTTGTTATGCATGCATTGTCATTGTTAAGGTTGTTGTCCATGAGGTAATTGTATGCATTTTAGGTCATCATGATGTTTCTGGAATGTTATTATGCCAATGTGTTAGCTAAGGTAGAGGAGGAGATGTAGATCACCAGAGTGAGATTGAAACACTAGACTTCAGGGTAAGAATAGATTGTCGTATAAGTTTGTATGTTTGGCATGCAAGTATGTGGTCACTCGTTGTTATCAGAATTAGGGTTAATTATATGCTTTCCATTCTAGTGTTATTGTGCTTACATGTATGATATATCTTAGTTAATTAGTGCGATCATATGTACATGTGTCACATATTCATGAAGGAAAGTAACTCGTTGTTATATGCATTATGGTAATATGAATGATGGTTATTGTCATTCCCACTGAGCTCTTGATGTTGTTACGCTTTTTACTAATTTGGATTGACCTATGCATATGATTATGGTTATGACATTCGAGTGTGAGTTAATCTATTAGTGATAGTGTGTTGTACTAATCTAGACTGACTGTGCATATGTGATTGTATGCATGAATGATAGTTGTTTATAAGCTTATGATGTGAACATGTTTGCTAGTTACTATTTATGGATATCATGAACTTATTTATATTTGAGTTGATATGTTTTGAAGTTATATCATGCTATCCTAGACTGATTGTGCAAACAAGATAGCCTCGCCTAAGATACATTAAGGTATGATTTTTATTATGCCGTCTACTTGGTGCTCAAATGTTTGATTATGTCATATATTGGTGTTTGAATGTTTGGTTTGTATTATGTCGTATATCTATTATTTGAATTTTTTATTAATTTCATGATATGATTATGTGTCTATAAGATTTCACAAGGTAATGATTTTGTTTTAAGATGGTTGTATTAACACATTATATTCTGAGACAACTAGCATGTACTTGAGTGTAAGTGTGTTCTAGCTGTATTGTTGTGATTTTGATTATTAGTTGATTATGAAATGGTTCTTAGTCTTGGTAAAAGTTGACTTCAAATTAATATGGATGATGTCTTGATCTTTGGAATGTGTGATTGATATATGTGAACAGTTGCAGGGAAACATGCTTAGTATTAACATGACCAAGTAATATTTGATGTGTTTATATAAATAATAGATGGGTGATGTGATAGTATATAGTAGGACTCAATTACCACAAGACAACAAAAAGGAATTGGGTAAGAATTCTTTTGACAATTTTTGGAAATCATGGTTCTGAATAAATGAGTGCCCTACATGAATATAGGAAGTCTTCTTAACCCTAATCTTGTCTGAAATTCTGTGGATATGTGTTATATTCATGGACATGTATTTGACAGGTATAATAATTGGTGTCTAGTTATAGCTAGATCTCTCAAGGGAATTAGAGTCCCTTGAGTGATGGTGTGGATGTGTTTAGTTACAAGGCAATGTGCTTGGCATAACAAGATAAGATAATAGGTATATTATATATTTATTTATGCATTGACAATTATGTGTTTATGGCAGTATGATGTAGGGGATTGTATTGCAGAAGAGACTACCATGAAGTCTTGAAGAGGGCCCGGGTTTAGCTTTCCCTTCAAGTCTTTGGAAACCATGGGGATTGAGTCATGGTGTGTGTTTCTAGTCTTGTGCCTTTGGCCTTTTTTGGTTTTTTTGTGCTTGATTATGAATTTGTTTATGTCTAATGGATGGCCATAACACATGGTGTCGTATTTCTAATGGTTTTTCATTCTTTTCTTCTTGTTTGTTTCTTGTTTGTTCCTTTTATGATTTGGGTCTTAGGAATTGGTTGGGAAAGAGGTAAGTTAGTGGAGCCCAGGGAGAGTTGAATGAAATACATAAGATAATGAAAGAATTGGATGAAGCTTGGTGCATGAGTAAGGATAGTTGAAGGAAGTTGTATGGAAGACAGTAGGATTGGTTGAGTCCAATGGTGTAAATGGATGGTGTTAGGATAGTCAATGTTGTGCATGTTTTTCATGGATAAAGGGAGTTCTCTTAACGTTGACCTTGTGATATCTACTAATTATGTGGTGATCATGATTATTCTGATGTCTATATATGTATACATGTATGTCATGTCTGACATGGTCATCATGGATCATGGTTGTTTTTATGCTTATGTTTATATATATATATATATATATATATATATGTATGTATGTATCTATATCACTATATGAGAGGGTCATCACGAATCATTCTTGTGAAGGAATGATTGCTTATGTAGGTGAATGACATGAAGAGGTTCCTGGCTTATGGAGAATCAAGTGGGAAGAGTAACCTTGATAGATTTACAAGATTAGTATCATGTGGATGTGAATTGATATTATATGCTTGTACTATGCCTATTCTTATTTTATGGATAGGTAATGTTGAGGGGTAGATCAGTGAAATGAAAGCAATGTAATCTACACCATGCATGGAGAAGCATGGATGGTGGAAAGACACTAGGAGAAAGGTTGCTTGATAGAGTCAGTGTGGGATCCTTAGATGTGTGGTACTACTGTTATATATATGTTGTACATATTTCATATGTGATGTTGTGTGCATGCGATGTTGTGTAAATATGGTGTTGTGCATATGTTTCCTATGAAGTGCTATGTACAGATGGTGTTCTGTAAATGTTGTTTATGCAGAGATGTCTACAGATGTTATTGTGCACACGGTGGATATGTGGTGTTGTGCGCATGTTGGATATGTGGTGTTGTGTACATATGGGGCTTTGTGCCTGTTGCAATGTGGTGTACATATGGTGTGGTGTGCATGTTGTACATATGGTGCTATGTACATGTTTGTGTGTATGATTGTGCAAGTTGTGTTGTGTGCATGTGGTTTTGTGTACATGTTGTACATGGGGTGTTGTGTACAGGTGGTGTTGTGTACATCTCATGCATGGGGTGTTGTGTACATGTGGTGTTGTGTACACATTGTGCAAGTGGTGCGGTGTACATGTGGCACTGTGTACACATTGTACAGGTGGTTTCTGTACATGTGGTGTTGTGTACATGTTGTGCAGGTGTTGTGTATAGGTGGTACTATGTACATGTTGTACACGTGGTATTGTGTGCATGTCGTACATGCTATGTTATCTAAATGTGGTATTGTGTGCATGTTATACATGTTATTTTGTGTATATGTGGTACTATGCATGTGCATTGTGTAGTCGTGGTATTGTGACATGTCTATTAGTTGTGTTGTAATCTATGTTTGTATATGTATTGTGTTGCACTGTACACCAGATGTAGGTGTATGTATTGTGTTGTGTTATACATTAGGTGTAGGTGTATGTATTGTGTTGTTTTGTACACTGGGTGTAGGTGTAGGTGTTGTGTCATACGCCACATGTAGGTGTATGTGTTGAGTTGTATGTCAGATGTATATGTTGTGTTGTATGTCAGGTATATGTGCATGTATTCTATGGTGTTGTACGTCATGTGTGGTTGTATGTGTGTGATGCACACTATGTGTGTTTGTACATGGTGGAAGAAAAGGCACTAGCTATTTTCTGAGTGTGGCAACCGAATTCAGTGTGCATATAGAAAGGACAAAGCATAAAGGTAGAAGATAAGATTTGATTAAAGGATAAGTATGAGTACGTTATTCCAAGTTTAATTATGCATGCCATCTTTGATTCTGGTTATGATTATTACATGTGATCTATGATTTTTATTAGGATGGTTGTGTTTTGAACTAATTGGATGAGATATGTTTATACATAATGATTTGATCAAATAACTATTTTGACTTGTTGTGGTAGGAAGTAAAAATAATTTCATTTGTACCTTGTTGACTGGCCTCCAATGAGGTATGATTTGAATTTATTTACATTCAAAAAAAAAAATTGCAAGTGTACCTTGTTCAAAGTAGCTATTGAAGCCATCCTAGTATACTAGGCATCACTGGCTTGGATTCTGAAAGGGATCTTAAACAACTTAAAACAAAATCCCATTAAGATACTTGTGGGTTAGGAAACAAGATCATAGACCTTTCACCCTAATTTCTTGGTCATCCATATCTATTACAAAAGATTTAGGGGGATGGGGATTGATAAACCTATCTTGGTTCTCCATGGAATCAATAGCAAAGGAGCTTGGAACTTGGTTAAAGGGAAAGGCCTTTGGGCATTGGTCAAGGAATCCAAATACATCTCTCCCCTCTCCCTTATGGAATGGGATAGATCTACCATAAATATTGTAAATAATGTCTCTATAGTCTGGAGGGCCATCATAAATGTAGTAGATGTTATTCTTTAAAGGGATCAGGTGGAATTTTGGAGATGGATCATAAATCTTTATTAGAAAGGATTGATGGATCGGTAACAAAAATGAACATTTATTGTTTGAGCCTCTCATTCAAATGCTAAATGAGAAAGGCCTTTTCTACTTATCTCAAATCTCTAGAATATTGACGTTTATTGGCCTTTGGTCATGGATTGGGGTTCATACATTACAATTAGAAGGTTTAGAGGTCGAATAATGGGAGAGATATACCACAACTCTGACATAGAGCATTGTATCTCTCTCTCTCTCTGACTTGGGATGAATTAATATGGTCATTGGATCCACATGGTTCATTCATGCGAAAGTTTGGATACACGTACTATGTTCAAGAATATGTGGTTTCTTCACCTTGGCGGGAAAAACTTTTGTGGAAAATGAGTTCCCCCCAAAAAACAAATTTGTTTATGTGGTTACTTTTGAAGAAAAAATGCCCCACTCGAGACATATTACAAAGGAGGTATCTTTAGGGACCTAGTAGGTGCTTTCTTTGTCTCTTGGAGGTTGAATCCATAGATCGCCTCTTTATGTATTCCTTTTACTAGAGGCAATTGGTCTGAGATAAAAAATATCATTGAAATGTTTAGGATTGATAGGGTCCTATTGTAGCAGCTACAACCACCCTCCAAAATTTTGGCTTGCACCCAATTTTGGAGCCCCATTGAGAGTTTCACTTGCTGGTTGCATAAACTCAGGTTCACTCTGTGAACTCATGTGAGCTTTCACACCCACCTTTCTTGTTCATTCCACCAAATCTTTTGCATGTTGATGTCAATGTCTTTCTTGTGACCATGTTCTGGTCCTGCTCAAGGTCTTCGCCTCGTGTGCACATGTTATGTTCGCTATGTAAAAATTTGTTAGACTCACACACAAAGTCCCATTCACTATCATGCAAGCATTGTCACAGTCGATCAATGATTAATCACAAGTGTCGTGCTTGTCTCTCACACCGTCAGTTAGTCATGTTGAACATGTGTGTCTAGACGGTTTGAGTCATCTCGTCGTCAAGTCATGTAAGTGTGTGTTTGTAGGATCACATATGCATCTCTCACTCATTCACACACTTAGTCATTTTTCTTAAGTTATGATGACTGGACTCCCCTCTGACACCCAGACCATCAACTAGATCGAATGTCACCAAGAACAATGCAGAAGCACCAAGAAATTATTTTCAAGTTGCACTGCCCACAAGAAATTAAATCAACCTTATTGCTGGCCACCTGGAGAGTTGGACCCAATAGCCACCCTGGGACTGACTCCCCTAAAAAAATGCACAGAGGTGTTTGACCTTTCCCACTCTGCTGACTCAGGAAATTGCACAGACAGGTCGGACAGACACCCAGTTCCCATCCCTGTCTCCCTCAGAAAATTGTGAAGTTTTCCTAGCCAGTCCTCTCTATAGTCAATTGGCTGCTTATCCAAAAAATTTCATAGTTTTCATGAGCAAGCCCTCTGCTACCCAATAATCCACTCAGCTAAGAAATTACACAGAGATGATCAGTAGGCTGGCCTCCCAGCATTAGTGCAATTTCTCTCGTCGTAAACTTCTAGTAGTAGACTAACAGTTGCCTCTAGGAATTGTGCAGTTTCTACTGCCAAGGTCCCAGCAGTTGACGTTCTGTTCCCCTTGGGAATTGTGTAGTTTCTACTACTAGTGACCCAGTAGCTAGCTACTAATTCCCTTTAAGAATTGTGTAGTTTTGGCCGCTAGGTTCCTGGCCAGTTCCTACAAAAACCTACGCAAATCTTGTTTGCCAATCCTCCCTGTAGCCTGGGCTATTCCTCAAAGAAATTGTGCAAATTTTTCTGTCAAACCCTCATTGCCCGCTCATTCCATAAAATGCACAAATTTGGTTTTCCCTACCTTCCCATGGCCCAGACTGTTCCTCCCAAAATTTCTGTAGTTTTTCTCTCCAGCCGAGCTAGACCTTGCGAATAGTCAATGTTGACTCAGATTTCCCATCTTCATCACCCAGTGACCCTTGCGCAATTTTCATCAACAATGCTGGGAGTCATCATTTTACCTCACAACCTTATTTCCTCTCCCATTCACATGCAACCGAAATGATCATGTGTCATGGTAGACTAGGAGGTTTTTGGATTTGATGTCATATCGTCATGAGTGACTACAAGTATAGGTACACCAACAAACATGGTGCGACGATGAATGTGATGAACGAAGGGAGCACATGCAGAAGGACATGTTCACCAATGGATGAATTGATGATGCATTCAAAGAGATGTGATTGCGAATGGAGGATCATGAAAATATGTGTTCATGGATGGACGGACAAGAAGACATGCAAGATGTGCTCACGGAGGGATGAACGGATGAACATGCACCCTTTGCAAACAAACGAACCTGTAAAGCCTTCCAACATACAAGCAAGGAGCAACGTGCCAAAGCAAAATCAATCAAACCAATGACCATCGAAGACTCTGTGCACCTTGCCATGTGGAGGTGAATTTGTGACACAACATCAAGACATCCACCACCTAGTGGCAGTGCAACTCAACATGCACTCCGACAGCAACACTAATGTACTAGCACTGTCATGTTGAGTCATGTCATCCACATCTCTATTGTGGGCCATGTTGTCAATCAATGTAATGTAACATGGAATTCCAAGAGATCCACTTGTTTTACAAAGAGTCATGTAAAGTCAAAAAGTCATGGATATCAAACAGTCATGAGGGTAGTCGAACAACCACAAGGGTCAGTTTCACCCTTGGCTATAAATACCCCTTCATTTGTACATGTAAAGGACTTTCCACCTCAGCTCCTCCCACATAGCCAAGAGAGTTTTCTATCTTTTCTTTGAGGAGTAAGAATTGGTTGCAATGCCACTCACATGGAGTTAGTGATGCATGGTGTAACAATGTGTCTTGGAACTTTCACTTAGTTCATTAGCCTACTAACAGGCTAGCACGTTTTCCCACATGTATTGTATCTGTTTTAAGACTAATATTTAACACTTGTAATGCATGTTTCTTGAACATGTGTTTAACACTTGAACTAATTCACTTGTTGTAATACACATATGTTAATGAAAATGTGTTGTATATGTTTTTAACACTGTCTCAATTGTGTAGACTACTCTCCCAGACATCAAACAGACCTTTCACATAAATATTGTTATAACAACCATTACACTCGTGTAGACTAATCCGTTGAGTGTTATATGTGTTATCTTTCCTTGTGTGTTGTGACTATGACATCCATGTGGACTGTTCCGCCAGAAGTTGTGCATTTCATGTTGTGTTGTGTGTTCCTAGCAGAGTTGGTACTTCTCCCAACCTACTTGGGGCTCACTCCCACCCTTTCTCCCTCTACAGTGATAGAACCATTGACACAAGTAATAATTACACTCACCAAGAATGTGAACCTCACTTCTCGAAGGCAAAGCAGACCACTCTCCTATGTTGACAAGCAATAATTGAGGAAAATCCTTAAGATAATGGCAACCAGACCATCATACCAGATGGGACTCCCACACCAAATGGTGTGAGGTCGAGTTGGGACTTCATACCAGGGTGATCCCTTGAATTTTGGTAGGTCCAACATGTCAACACTTTTGGCGCTAGAAGGGGGGCAGGCAGTTGTATATGGCTAAACATCCTCTCACACTCATTCATCAACCATCTAGTCAAGCTAGTAACTTGCACTCCCTCTCACCTACTTGCAACTCTATAGTTGGTTACTCATCACCACCCAGGATTGAACATGAGATTCTGTATCATCAACTTTGCTCCATCGGTCCCATCACCCGCCAGTTTGTGAAAGTATTCGGACTAATCCTAGGCATACAAAATCTTCCATATGCATCAAGGAAGACAAAAGCCACTCCTACAGGGGTTGTTGTATCATCAGTGGAAGTAGCAATCCTTGCCACACTCGAAGTTCTAGAAGAAGCTATTGAAGACGATGAGGAACCTTTGGTCTTTCAGCAAGGTGAACAAGACACCC
>APFE031065190.1:0-37197 GCA_000404065.3 Pinus taeda
TTTTAGTTTTTATCTATATTTATATATTTAATAGAATTTAATGTTCACATAAAATATTTATTTTAACATATTGCAATTTAAATTATATAAATTATGTTTATAAATAACATATCAATGTTTATTATTTAATGTTTATAAATGTGTTTATATATATTTATATGAATGATTAAAAATATAATATTTTGCAATTTATATGTATATATTTATTTTTTATTTATATAAATTAATTATATAATGTTTTCCTTCCATCATTAAAATTTAATTTATATAAATTACGATATATATTTTATATTTACAATTTTAATTTTTTTATATTTATATATATAATTTTCTGTGAGGCTTTGGTTCGATGGAGAAGGGTGCACTGCTAAGGCACACCATGCAATAGGTCACTAGTTATGATCATAAACAAAGTACAAAATGTCATCAAACATTACATTAAAATAACATGAATACACGTCAATACACAAACAAAAACTATTTTAATGCATTTAGCAATTTAAAATGTGTGAAGCATACATTAACAATTAAGAAGTTAATTTTGGATTTCAAATTTCAAGTATGTTCCATAATGTAGATTGATGTATCATTAAAAGTCACTAGCTTAAAATCTATGATGCTAACTACTATTAGACATAACCAAATCTGAGGAAAAGTAAAAACTAAGAAGTGGAAAAGGAGAGAGGATGCACAAACCCTTAAGAACGACCATGGTTCGTTCTTCAGGGCATTGGGAAGGGGCTTTTTAGCCCCTTCAAAAAAAAAAAATATCATTTTATTATTATGAGTTTTTCGAGAGTAATTACAACACAATGAATAAATAAATGCTAATTTCTTTTGAAAGTGATTAATGTCGTAATCATTTCATGTCTTTTGTCATGAACATGATGGACATGTAAATGCTTCGTATGTCGTGGCCATGCACATATCCAAGTCATTCTCTGCAAAAATAATATATTTTAAAAATCAGTGAAAATCCATGCTTTCTATATAGTGAAACAAAATATGCATAAATTGATTTATCATTTAAGAAAGTGACTAACATAATTTGATGATTGAAATCATCTTCTTAACTTGACTAAAGAGAAACCTTGCTACATTGAGCATTAGTATTGGAGCATGTACTTTGACTTCAAAACGAAAAAAAATCATTTAGATGAAAATAAGTTTGAAAATTAAAAAGTCGAGACTCTACTATAATAATGAGATAAAAAAAGGTACTTATTCACTGAAATTGGCTCATTTAGTAGGCTTCATTGTAAGAAGAGAAAATGCAAATGTTGGAACATGAACATAGTTAAAAATCGAAAGTGATGAAGAAGTTGAGATTTAAGAAGGTGAAGGAGTTGGGGCTTACTAGAATATGCCTAATTTTGGGAAGGCTTTGGTAGCTAGAGGCATATGGAGGCTCGTATCAAATAAGGGTCTATGAAGCCAAGTTATCCTATAAAAATACATTGAACCTAGTTCATTAGAAGACCTTCCAAGAATGCTCATAATATAATTTGTTGATATGTTGGAAGGTCATTGTCCAATCCTTCCCTCTTGTGCAGAATTGGCTACTGTGGGAAGTTGGTAATGGAGAAAGAGTAAAGGGTAGGAACTAATCCTTCCTAAGGTTGGAAGTGGAGAAATAAGTCCCTAAAAACAACTATAACTTAGATTAGGCAACCCCCTAGAATTGTAATGTATATGGCATCAAGAGTGGAAGAAAACAAACTTCCTAGGTTTGGATGGTATTGAAGGAGACGTATGGGAGGCCTATACAAGAAAACTGAAAATGAGTCATGTTAGAATTAAGAACATAGAGGATGAATTGGTTTGGTCAAATAATGGAGCCGAGTCAAACATTATAGGTGGGACTATTTTTCTTAAGATAACTATAATGGAAAAAGCAACATAAAAAAAGAAAATGGTAATGGTGAGCACCTGTGTATCCTGAAGCCCATCAGTGGTTTGCTTCCTGCGTCCCATTCCCGCTGAGAACCCGTCACACAGCAGCTGAAAATGAATCCCACAATAATGAAATCCAATTACTTACCGAAACAGATAAATTCAGCGGGTTATCCAAATTTCTATTTATAAATAAAATGAAAAATAAGAAAATATACCCATCGATGAGGAGTTGATCCAGTGGACTGGCGCTGGGAAGAATATGAACAACACACAGTGGTCAGACATTTTGATTTGTGACTCTGATGCCTGAAGCTGTTGCTCTGCTCGCTGAACATGCTTGTAAATCCACGCACTAGGTCCCACTGGCACAGTGATCCACCTCGTCCACGCTTCTCATGTTCTCCGTATAACAGTGCGGGTGGATCGGTGCCAGGTCATCCATTTGTTCATATATTCAAAACAAATAATCGAAGGTTCACATGTCGTTGACTATTAAACCCAATCGAATCTGAGCTAAGAAAACACATATTTTTGGTCATTTCATTACATGCAATGGAATACCAGTCGATCACAAATACAGAAAGCATCAACATGGTTTTACAAAGCCCTAGGTCACATGCTCAGTGGTAGTCTTCGATGCTGAGGGATATCATCTCACCATCACTTCAAGGTTTGTGAAGTATGCACTGCTTATCAATTTTTAACCATCACACTGGACGCCCTGAAGTACAGGTTGAGGATTTATTGGGTACTAAATATTACATTCGCAACCCATCTACATTCGCTTTAAAGATTCTACTGTCTGCAAATTTAATGGGAAATGGCCTGCTACATATATATTTCTTAAAAATATATATGTATTACAAAATATTCGTACATGTCTGTGCTGGTTGAATAAGACTGGCATCATGCAGCACAGTCACTCTGTTTTTTCACAGAAACACCGCACAGAGGCTGAACAAGTCTCTGGATCGATCAGAGATAGCAAATGCCCGCACCCTAATGAGATATATATACTCTTTGTTTCTCCTTCCAGCCTTATAGTTATCGGTGCATAAGGACTTCTTCCCAAGCCCAACGAGGTAAGGGAACGCTACATCCACAACAGTACAATCAGAGAGCCTTGTCATCCATAATTGTATAAGCAAAAGCACAAACAGTATAAGTAAAAGCACAACGACGGCCTTTTCATACAGAATTGCATATAGAACAGAGAGTACAAATACAGAGCCTTATCATCCATAATTGCATAAGAAAAAGCACAAACAGTATAAGTAAACGCACAATGATGGCCTTATCATACAGAATTGCATATAAAACAGAGAGCAGAGCTACCACTTGTATGCATTTAACAACAAAATTGATAACAAAGAGCTACTTATATGCATTTAACAAAATTGAATTAACAAAAGAAAGACACACAGAAACAAAGAGACTATACAGAAGTTGACCATATCAGATGAACATTAACCAAAGAAGACGGAGAAAGTGGAAACAAAGAGACTATACAGGATTTTTCCAGAAGAGAGGAGGATGGGGATGACGATGTGGATGTGGCAGGATTTAATTATGTGCCAAGAAAAGAAGAAAAACAGAGTCTCTATTTGAATTTATAACTAGAAAAAGAAGAAAAACAGAGACTCGATGCATAGAAATTCACCTAATCTACCTGCGATTGATTGAATCCCATCCCATGCAAATATGAATTCATATAAATACGTTTAGCCTAGAAATTTCTGTGCATTCAAAAACTGAAGCAGGGCATGTACCAATTCATAATTAGGCAAGTTCTGTGGATTCAAAAACTGAAGCAGGTGCCCATTCATATTTGTGCGTTTAGCCTGGTAATTCAATATATGCTAGAACAGAGCTAATTGCATGAAATAATTACAAAATTATATTAATTCTAATTCTTGCAGTGTATGCCAATTACTAAGCCAATCTAATCTAACATCTGTGTGAAGGTTACATGTACAGAAATTTGCATACCTGGGATTGAGGAGGATATGGGTGGGTATCTCCTCATTCACATACCTTTCGCTCCGGTGATGTCTGTCTACCTTGAGAAAATTGATGTGATGTATGTTTACCTTCAACTCCCTGTACCGCGCAACACAACAACACGCAAACCAGACAAGACCATACTAGACAACACAAAACTCATACAGAGACCAAACAAGACTACACAAAACTCATACAGAGACAACCAGACTCACAAGCATACATGACATGGAGCTCCAAGACAAGACTCATACAGCGAAGCGCAAACATACATGACATGGAGCTCCAAGACAAGACTCATACAGCGAAGCGCAGTAGCCATGGGAGGAGGAGGAGCAGATTCGTAAAAGGCAAAGATTGGGACAAA
This sequence comes from Pinus taeda, assembly GCA_000404065.3. Classification (NCBI taxonomy): domain Eukaryota; kingdom Viridiplantae; phylum Streptophyta; class Pinopsida; order Pinales; family Pinaceae; genus Pinus; species Pinus taeda. The sequence goes on from APFE031065190.1 coordinate 4,265, forward strand.
GATCGGAAACAAATATTGGCTAGATTCAACGGTAAAGCTTTTCTTGACTGCCACCTCTGCAAAACAAAAGCACTTTTCTTGACTGCCAGTGCAACAAAAAAGCACTTTGTGGGGACATGATCTTGGATTGCCAGTTTTTGCGAAGATAATTTTGTTCCCGGCTCAACGAAAAAGCACTTTGTGGGGACATGATCTTGGATTGCCAATTTTTGTGATGAAGATAATTTTGTTGCCATTAGGATTAGGAGGAGTATATGTCATAATTCAATGGGTGTAATAATCTAATCTAAGGGTAACCTCTCTGTTAAACGTTCACAATCTTTAGCGCTAAAATATGCCTTGCAGAGGCCAATTACACTTCACACTTGGTGTTTATAAAGCATTACATGCATATTTATAGTTTTAAAGTACATATATTACTAATTTATAATTTAGTAAGAATGTATATTCTAGGTGAGTGTAATAAAAGTTAAATCTATCTTTTAAAATTATTCTTAGTAAATTGGAGAATGCTCCCAACCAATCAAGTTACTAACTCTAGAGTCGTTTCACAATATTATTGTTTAGGTTTATTAATTACCTATCCAAGGGAACAACTAGATTTAAAATAAGCCCAAAACACACTCCCATTCATAATGACCAAACTTATTATAGCTTGGGAAAGCGAATTTTAAAGGGAATTACACGCAGATGCACTGAAAAATGTTCATGTTTTCGAACTTATCTTTCTTCATTCATTATCGTATCCATTTATAAAATGTTAAAGAGGTTGATTTCATCTTCATTCATTAATTTCCTCCTTAAATACTACTTTCATGGATTTCCATACGGTTAACACATTTGACATGTGATGGGGAGAAGATAAGCACATATGCCATGCATAATAATATATAATAATTGTCATCGGTAACATAACGAGATTGAGATTTATCATTGAATATATGATAAATGATCATCCACTTTGATGGAATAATTTAAATCATTACAAATAACATCTTAATTATCAACTATTCAACAATTTTGAGAAGGATGAAGTTCAAAACTACTTACAGATTAAATTTAATTCATAGATTAAATTCTCTCTCTCTCTCTCTCTCTCTCTCTCTTCTAAAAAACATTAAAAATGTTTCACCCAAATTTTATATAATAAAATCACTGAAACTCTATTAAAAAAAATTACGAAATCCTTACTAATTTAAATAATTTGTACAAATATTACTACACATTTTGCATATTAATTGATTAAAAAAAATATACTTTTAAATAAATTTCCTTTGCATCTAAACATCCCATGGTCTACCCGAATGGAAAAGGTTGTAATCCAGGCTCAACAAATCGATCTTTCTGGTTGTCATTATATTTTTCTCGTTTGATTTGAGAGTTCAAGGGTCAGGTATGATATGCAAAATTAATCACTGAAAGACATCTCACATCCTTCATATAACTGTGTCAAATTTTTCCATTAGGTTTCTTCCATTTGATTTGAGAGTTCAAGAGTCGGATATGTATGCAAAATGCACTTCTCCTTCGTAAACATCCAACCAGAGCACCCACAAGGAGATGATTCTAACTCGCCACCTCGAAGAGTTCGGTGGCATTTTCAGCTAATACCTAAAGCATTTCTAGAGAAAAATGAATGACAAATTTATTCCTTTCAATTTATGAAACAAAAATCACCCCTATTGTTGTGAAGATTTTCGAGATTTTCAAAACATTCAATAAACATCCAGGATGGACTCCGCACAAGGCATTATTCATATGACAGGGTCCCCATACATTCAAGAAAGATTTTAAGTGGCTCTCTTGGACTCACCAAGTTTCGACCTTGCGAACTACCATTGGATAATAAAGAAAATCATATTGAACTGCATTACAAAGGCCTCCCTGAAATGGATCTGGTTGGGAGTAGGAATAGAGTCTAGAAGGTTAAGTGACCATGGAAGGAGATTACTATGAAGAAGGCCATAATTATGGAACAAGAATTAGGGATGATGTAGAGTGGGAGGTGAAAATGACCATCAGGGGTTTCAACGTGCTATAGGACAAGAATGGTCTATGGAGATGTTCCTAAGGGGAATTCACCACTATTATTGACAAGATTCTTGAGAGATTTCCAAATATTCCATAAACAGTTGGACCAGATTTGAGAAAAACATTCTTGACTTGAAAGTTGAGAGACTCTCCACACATTCCAGAAAGAATCATGACATAAAAACTTTGGGTCGATTTTCACAGTAAAAAGTATGAAACTAGATGTTTTAGCTTACAAACACTAAAAAGTATGTAAATTGGTGTTGACTTTGTTTGGAATGCCATAGGCTTTATTTAATGACCAAAAGTCTACCCAAAATTCATAGGGTTTCGACCTCATGACCTACCACTAGCAGATAAAGAAAATCCTATTGGGATGGATTGCAGATGACTTTGTGAAATAACCTAGGCTAGAGGAGCAGGAATCGGCTTAATTGGAAGGTCGGTGACCGATCAAGGGAGCTTGCTATAAAAAAAGGCCATAATGATGGAACGATAATTGGGGACAACACGGAAAAGGAAAGGGAATGGGACCATTGAAGATTTCAACGTGTTATGGATTGATAATGGTCTTTGGAGAGGTCCATGATAGGAATTTGCCACTAATATTGACAAGATCATCAAGACACTTTTCATATATTCAATAAATGTTTAGGCCAAGCTAGAGATAAAAAATCTTATTGACATGAGAGACTCGCCAGATATTCAGGAAAGACTTGAGCCAAAAAAATTCCATGTTAGTTTCAAAATAGAGATATTAAACTTGATTTTAAAGCAAATGAGCGCTTAAACGTATTAAACTCATTTTTTGCATGTTGTCACCTACGAAGGATTATTTTATTTGACATGTTAGAGAATTTCTTTTATGTCAAAAAAGCTACCCTAAACTCATTGGGATTTGACCTAGTTACTTATCACTAACAAATAAAGAAAATATATTGGAATGGATTGCAGAGTGCTTTATGAAACAAACTAGCCAAGGGGAGAAGGGATATATTCTGGAAGGTTGAGTGTCCAGTCAAGGGAGGTTTCTATCAAAGAGGGATCAAATTATGAACAAGAATTGGGGATGATGTAGAGACGAAAAGGGAAAGCGACTATAGAGGGTTTCACGGTGCTATCGAGCAAGAAGTATTTTTTGAAAGGTTCGTGGGGGGAATTGAAAGGGAATGGGAACATGAATTTAAAGTGAGAGAAAATGAGAAAAGGTTCAATTTATGAGAAGTCGAAAAGGATAATTGAATCGGAAAGAAAATTTAAAGGGAGGGAGACAAAAGGAGAAAAGGTTCTTTTGATAGGAATAATGAAAGAGAAAGGGGCGATCCTTCTTCACAAGGTGGGGAACAACAGGACCTTTCCATCTTGAATAGAATTTCACTTGGTGATCTTACTTTCAACTCCAAACCTATCACTTCCAACTTGACAATATTACTTGAGAAAATATTAATGGCACAAAGACTATTGTGCTACTGTTTGCAATGACATTCTTAAGGTAAGATTCTTCCTCTCACTTATATGTTGTTCTATTTAATTACACAGTTCACTTTTTCTTTAATGTGGTTCTCCGAGGAGTTATCTTTTTGTTTGCTTGTCCTTTTTTCCTAAGTTTGTTTGTTTGGTGTTTATCTTTTCTAACGCAATCTCCCAAGGCTATTACATAACCGTAAAATCATATTAGTGTTATTTATTTCATTAATTTATTCCAAATCTTAGCATCTCAAATTGTCATTTTAGAGAGGTTTAGACTACAATTATATGTCAATTTACTAAAAAACCAACCTTATGTATTGAAATTATAAAGTTGCACATTACATGCTCTTGTAGAGAAAATCAAACCAAAATAGAACGTTTGAAAATATTGTATTTTGAAATATTGCTTGCAAGCGTGTTTGGAAAAAATGATTTCTTCTTATAAAAACACGTTTATATGTAGTTTAGTAACAAACCTTTTCATTTCTAGTTCTCCATATTTATTGAACTCGGGAGGTGAAAAATGTTGACCTATTAGGAGGTGAAGGCTAGGGAAAAGGCATGGCATGATTTCCATATCAAGCAAAAGAAATCCCAGGTTGATGATCTTGTGTTGATGTATGACAACGAATTTATGAAACACCCTAGGAAATTTCATATGCATTAGGTTGGATTGTATCTTATGCAGTATGTCACAAATGCAATGACAGTACAATCGGAGAAACTGAATGAGGATCCCATCAATGACTTGTCAAAGGGAACCGACTAAAATTGTCTAGAGACAATTACCCCACTTTCCAAAGTTGATGTGTTTGTAGGGGTAAAAAATATTTGTTTTTGTAACCTTATTGGCATTCACAGGTCAACATTGTGAAGTAGAGAGCCCAAAGAATGTTGTGTTGGCAGGAACAATGTGACTAACTTGGAAAAGTAGATATATCTTGTTACAGTGAAGGGCTAACACATTGTGCACCAAGAACATTGCACAGCCACATGTATAAGCATTCAAGGAAAGTGTGTAGTACCAGTGATAACATGAAAAGTGGACTACATCTAGTGGTCAATGATGCCAATAGAAACCAAGAAATTGTAGAAAAAGGAACCAGTAAAAGCATGTGCCACCCATGTGGATGGGCATTGTGGAAATATATTAAAAGGGACATTAAATCTATTAAATAAAAATGTGTCCTAGATCAGCGGAAATGTTAGGAAGGTTGCTTGGCATGAATTCTACCATGGCTAGAATCACAAACTATGTTCATGACTAGTGAAGTTATTATAAGATATAACCAAGATTACTAAAAGTTATTGTTCTTGAAAATGTGCACAAGGCATGTAAGTCACTAAGACTTCATCCAGTTCTTTTCTCATTGTCTCATATTTGTAAGAGTAAAGTCGAGGCGTGAAGCACAAAACTAATCAAAATGTAGTTGTAGATGAATTTTGTATTTGTTAGATACATATGCCATGGCCTCATCATTAGTTCCCAATAAATCAAGGACATAAGTCGCTAGTGGTGTGCGGACTCCACAACTTGTTGCAAAATAAAAAACTCAGTTGTTGAAAGAGCCAAAGTATAAATTGTTAACACCTTCAATTCTGAAAGGTGTTATCAAATAAGGTGGCATGCTCAACATGATCGACAAGCTGAAATTTAATGAACACTTTGTCACATACCCCAACAATTTTCCCCAATTTGCTAAGGTAAAGTACATGACTATCATAGTCCAACCAAGACTTCCACGGGTTTGTGAACCTCAACAATGGACTAAGGGGGTTGATAAATCAAGTATTTTAAATTTGTTAGATATCCCCCATTTTGGTCTAGTAATGAAGTAAATATTTGTGTTAAATTACTCCCGGTTGCGTACAAAATAGAGATGTGGCTCTGTGAGCCTATAGAAATTGATTCATAACTCATATCTAGGATTTATGGGTTATCCATTTCATAAAAATAATGAAAATGATGTTGGTAAGGAGGTGATAGAAAAATACAGTGCAGTTTGTGGATGGAGGGGGATATTAATATCCTTTATAAGTGATGAGCAGGTGAATTTTTCCACGCTATTAATTTCTTGTAAGTTTCTTAGGAAGTGCCAAAATGAGCATTGACTTGTAGGAGAAGTGGCTATTGCAACGAAATGTGGCACACGTGTCACCCTACTGAGTGCTCGTGCAAAATTTGGTGCTCCAAACAGTTCTCTGTTTCGGACAAATGTGGGTGACATCATCAACATTTTCTGACAACTATCCAGGGCCTCAGCTTGAAACGTGACTAATTGCTTGACACAGAGATCAATGCACCACTTTTGTGTCTTAAACATCCGTTCCCCGTTCCCACAATTTCTAAAGATGTATCGTGCTTATTGTACATAGTCACTGATCTCTCGGGTTATCCTCTTACCATAAAAGGCTTCGTGACCTAATTTGACTCAAACGTATTAGAAGCCTTCTACCAGCTTATCTGATTGAAAATGTAAGAGGTGAGGGCCCTCAAATGAATGTCCCCCACATATGGAACCGGATTAAATTCTCTATCAACACGTAGGAGATACTCATGCATGTAAAGCTCACACATCAAATGCTGAGTTGGCACATCATGGGCTCTCAATATCTGGAGGAACTGTACACAATCCTCAATCTCATGACTAATTTCTTTCTTGATGCTTTCCAAACAGAAGAAAAGAAAACATTCATGCAAAAATAAAGAGTAACTGGAAGCAGGAGGGCGACGTGCCATCACCTCCTATGCTAAATTGAGAATTCGTTCTTTGTCGGATTTCAATTCTGCCACTTGCCTTTCCAGTCGCTCCACCTTGAGTTGCTGCTTTGCATACCTCAATCGCATTATATCTATGTGCTCCACATATTGGAAGATAGTCGTGGATGCTCGTTCTTGGGCTTTCTTCACTTCGTTCTGATATCGCGCCACGGTGGATTTCCAAGTTTGTACTTCAACCGTCAAAGAAAACTCACTGCCTTCAAACAAATACTCGATAGGGTCTATCTGAGTGGCAATAGAGGTTGTTTCCACTTCATCTACCTGTGTCTCTGCTTCGGCCATCGTGGCTTTGGGCTTCTTAGCACGCCACTTATATTTCTTCACTTGTTTCTTCAACTGGTGCACCTGCCTTCTCAGCCTCTTCACCTCTGTTTTGAGCTGTATTGTTTCTTTGAATTGCATCTAATATTTTTGCTTAACAGGAAGCCTCCATTTCTCACACAACTCTATCCATTCTTGTTTGACCACCACCTCATCTGGTACTGTAACCGGTTCGACCGGTGGTGGATTACTCGAGGGAGTATCCACACAGTTAATCGACGGGGCTGCTTTGCTTTGTCTCTCTTCCTTGGTAGCAATCACTTACTTACTGACTCTTGCCTCGACCCGTTGTGAAGCTATCTCGATAGGTGGTGGACTCACTTGATGGGTGTCCATCGATGTTTCAGCCAAAATTTCCCCTCCATGTTCCCTTGTTTCAGAAACACCTGTCTCTTCCTCTCTTTTGGGTTCCTGGGAAAGGTCTCTCTGGAATTTTGCGGCCAACAAACTTGTGGCAGTTGGTCCCTTATTCGACCCATCAAACTTCAAAATCGGTGGAACGACAACATCCTCCCCTGCGTGTCGGGAAGAGCGAGACACCCTCGCCCCTTTTGGAATGGAGAAGTAAGAGGAAAATTGAAATAATTTTCCCCCCTGATCTATCTCGTCCCCGGCTGTGACCTCGAGCTCTTTCCCTCTGTCTGCAACATCTTTGCTCTGGGTTAAAACCCCTGTCTGTGCAGTCCCCCGTTCCGAGGTTGACGTTGGTTCTTGTCGAGCAGCATCAGTCTCAACATCTAATTCCTCTGCATACCAGGGCTGGACGGGTTGATGGTGGTTCTTGTGTAACACCACCTTCCGTATCCAACAATTCTTGATCAGACGATGCTGGCACTGTTTCTTCCAGGACGACATTGATAAAAATGGATTCTTGCATCATTATGTCAATTCCGTCCATTATACCTATAGCCTCTCCTTCTATTGGCCCCACGGTTCTTTCAGCTTCGGGCCCCTCTCGTCCTGGTTCATCTTCCTCCATCGGTTCCACGGTCGAGAGTGGTCCTTGTGGGACACCCCCGGCCGCAATATTAACGAATTCTTCCACCTCATCCTGATGTGGTACCTCTTATCTTGTTATAGCGCTGCTGATTTGCTCCACTGGCTCCATAGTCGAGGCCAGTTCTTGTGAGACAGCCTCGGTCGTGGTGCTGGTGACCCTTTCTATATCGGCCCCTTGCTACAACACTTCTTCTTCCAATGGTTCTTTGGTCGAGGTTTATTCTTGTGGGGCAGCCTCGACTATCCTCTCTGGTTCACGCTCCCGATTTTGTTTCAGCCCCTTGGGTTCCATCTCCATTTCTTCTGGTTCTTCTTGGTCTATGTGTTCCTCCTCTCCTCTGGGTTCTTCCTCCATCGCTTTCGACTCTTATTCTCTAGTGGCTCTAGTAGCTGCTATCTCTTCCTCTGTAGAATCCTGGAATGTTTCCCACGGGATTTGAAGTCAATCGATTGCATGCATAACTAACAGCCGGACCAACCCATGGTTGGCAATGACTACCGCAACTTGTCGTGAACGCCGAGCAGATTGCGCCATCAGCTGGAGACTTTTTAACAGGAAGAACGACATATTCAATGAGAAGGCTTTCGACTGTGGGAACCAGAGGTGAGCCAACATTCTGAAATGATATTTAAACACGGTGGTATACCTCCCCTTGCAAGTTATGTATCTCACTACAAAACCTGCTACCTCACCCCATGGGTGTGGTAATGAATTCAAGTCATACCCCCGACCTTTCTGAAAAACATTCTCTCTGGCTTGCAAAAATGCTTCAGGGAACTCCGGGAGGGAGGTTCTTCGCGAAAACCATCTCTGCCCCTGTTGGGATAGCCCACTGACCTCTACAATGGTTTCCTCTATAACAGGAATTTCTATCCCCCAGACCCAAGAGCTCCCTTACTCTAAATTGAGTGCAAATTCAATCGCAATTGCCTCATTAAACCCCTGCAACATGTCGAGATAGATGTTCCACCCTGCATTTTCAAAAACATGCCATACTTCCCGATTATTTCGGACCATTGTCGTATCCTCCAGCTCATGGTGCACAACCAACCCACCCATCGTTGTAGGAACTGGATCGACACGATGGATACAGGCGGTTGGTAGGGGGTGTAGGAATTTACAGGGTAAGTTCCTCAGATAGAACACCAAAGGACACCACTCACAAACAGATCACAGATCAATACACTAGTATTGGTGACGTGGTTAAAACCCTCAAAGAGGGAAACAATCCATGGCCTTAGCCAACGCGGCCACTTCAAGCAATTTATTAATAAAAGAATGAAAATTTACATAAGCTTCTCTCATGAACGGTTACCCTAAAAATGACCCTCCATGCTCTCTAAATAGAGATCATGGACCAATCGGGTGTTAAGCCACAGATCAAGTGTTGGTAATACCGAGGATAGAATGAACCGTTGGATCACTACATATCGTGTACACCGGATTGTAAGTTACAAAGGTACATAGTAAAGAAACACACTTTACCTAACTCTACACAAGACCAAGTTATACTTAACTATTTCCTATGTGTCAGAATATCCTAACAGGGGGAGAATAATAGCAATCCAAACTGACGATGGCAATAATGTTAGCATGGTGGCCATGAGGTAAAAGAATGGTAATAATGACTGGTACACCTCAAAAAACACAGTAAATAATGGCAGGGTATGGTAGTACAAGTGAATGATTATGGTGATTGAATACAACATACCAGGGAAATGACCGATAACGTTTTTGGCTTACGATTTCAAATTCCAATGCATCAAAATCATGATTACAAAATCGCAATATTTTTGGTTTCGGTTCGCATTAGATTTGGTAATGATGTAATATAATTACAATTTTAGGTATGTCGTCATTTAGTTATGACGGGACCCCCCACCCCCCAACTAAAATGCGGTTGTTTGCGGCACGTACTGGTCTGTTCTTTGGAATATTTTAATTAAATTTGTAAGAGTCAATGAAGGCATACCTGACCACCTACTTGGCGGTGGAGTAACAACAAAAATAACTAGTGGAGTAATAGCAACGACGGAGTAATAGCACCGACGGAGTAACAACACCGGTGGAGTAACAAAATGATAGAGTAACAGCAGCGACGGAGTAACAACAACGACGGAGTAAGAACATCGATGGAGTAACAACAACGACAAAGTAACACCACCTGCGGAGTAACAACAACGACAGAGTAACAACACTAGCGGAGTAATAGCAACGGCGGAGTAACAGCATTGGCGGAGTAACAACAACGGTGGAGTAACAACATCGGTGGAGTAACAGCAACGGCGGAGTAACAACGCTAATAGAGTAACAACGACGACGGAGTAACAGCACCAACGGAGTAATAGAAACGATAGAGTAACAACACTGGCAGAGTAACAACAACGGTAGAGTAACAACACCGGCGGAGTAACAACAACGACTGTTACTTGGAAAATTTCTCAGTTTCTCCTAGCCATAATTCGGTTCTTATTCCTGCAAAAGACAAACAAGTAAGTAGTAACAACATATATATATATATTAACAGAAGGTAGAAAGAGTGTTCTCTACACCAACAACCATTAAACATGACGTATCAGAAAGATGTTTAATGAAGGCATCCTTAGAAGTTGGATGGTGATATAACTTCAGACATTGTCTGTTCACTAGGAAGGAAGTACGATTTTCATCTGTCATAACCAATCTGACTGTTTCATTGTCGAATACATCATCCACTTCATAGGGTCCCATCCAACGAGTGTGAAGCTTTCGTTTAAAATCTTTGAACCGGGAGTCATAGAGAAATGCCTAGTCCCCTGTATGAAACACCTTATTCTTGATAAATTTATCATGCCATTTCATTCTTTGTTGTTGGATAGCAGTGGTTCTCTGGACATACACAGAACGAATCTCGTCTAACTCATTGAGTTGTTCCAGTCGGTGTTTTTGGGCCTCTGATAAGTCTAACCCCACTTCCAAAGCCGTTCTGGGCATATTGATCTCGAACTCTACTGGAAACAAGGGAGACTTCCCATAGACTAGCTCAAATGGTGAAAACCCGATTGTATTCTGCCATGTAATCCTATACTCCTAAAGAGCTTCTGGAATTTTTTGCGACCAATCTCGGCGATGACTTGCTATAGTTTTTGTCAAGATATTTTCTGATACCTTGTTTGTACTTTCTACCTGTCCATTCGCTTGGGGATAAGGAGTTGTCACTCTGTGTTTAACCCCGTATTTCTGCATAAGCCTCCCTATCATGTGGGATGTGAACAATGCTCCTCCATCAGAAACAATTTCTCTTGGGGTACCATATCGGGAAAAAAGATCTTCAAAAAGGAAATCTGCAACCACTTGTTCTGTTGCTTTCGCAACCGCATTGGCTTCCACCCACTTAGTCACATAATCAGTGCAAACCAGGATGTGAACCTTCTAGTGAGAAGGTGGGTTGAAGGGCCCAACGAAATCGATGGCCCACTTCTCAAAAGGTTCAAGGACTATCTGGGGTTGTAATGGAATTTCATCTGATTTGTTGTCCCATCTATTGACAGGTGTCACATCTTCGGACATAATCTCTAGCATCGCGAAAGATAGAAGGCTAGTAGTATCCCAATTACAGCACCTTGTGGCCTGTTCTTTTCTCCACAAAATGTCCTCCACAAGGTCCACCATGGGTAGCCTTCAATATCTCATAGATATCATCCTCTGATACACATCACCAAATCTGTTGATCAACCCCTGTATGAAAGAGGTATCCTGCCATCCATGAATATCAGGTAGTATGATGAATAATTTTCCGTTGATCCTTATATGACAAATGACGAGGTACCTTCCCTGTAGCAAGATAGTAAGAAATATCTGCATACCACAGAGTGTTAGCGGAAATTGCAAAGAGATATTCATATGGAAATCTATCTTCGATAGATGTACCTTCGGCATTATTTTCTAACCTAGACATAAAATCAGCGACCACGTTGTCCTTCCCTAGTTTATCTACTATGGTAATGTCAAATTCTTGAAGTAGCAAAAGCCATCTTGTAATACCACCAGGAGTAACGGGTTTATTCATTAGGTAACTGATGGCTGCATGCATGATCAGTATGCAAAAAGGTGGGGTAACCAGTGATATAGTGCCAAAACTTGTTGATGGCGTAGATGACAGCAAGGAATTCTTTTTCAATCGATGTGTAGTTTAACTCAGTAGGAACCAAGTTCTTACTAACATAGTAAACTGCATATGGTACCTTATCCACTTGCTACCCCAAAACTGCCCCAACTGTTGTCTCCGAAGCATCAGCATGAATATGAATGGTAATGCCCAGTCTGGCCCTCAAAGGATCGAAGCGCTACATACCAATTCCTTGATCTTCAAAAAGGCTGCATCACAGTCATTTGTCCACACAAAGTCTGCGTCTTTTGTGAGTAATTGAAAAAGCGGATGTGATGTCTTAGCAAAATTTTCTATAAAGCGCCTGTAATAACCAGTCGCAACCGATAAAGCTACGTACCTGTGTGGGTGTTCTGGGTATTGGAAAATGTTGTATTACCTTTATCATAGCTGGATCCATCCGGATTCCTACAACCCAAAGCAAGTGTCCCAAGACTATTCCTTTGTTCATCATCATATGGCATTTTTCCGTACTTAAAGAGACACGCACCTGCTTGCATCTTTCAAGAACTTTTTCTAGCTTCCTCAATGCTTCTTCGAATTAATCTCCATATGCCGTGAAATTTTCCATATAAATCTCAAAACTATCATCCATCAGATTAGAAAAAATCCCCAAGATTGCCCTCTAGAATGTTGTAGGTGCATTACAGAGGCCAAATGGGAGGATCCGGTATGCGAACGTTCCCCAAGGGCATGTGAAAGTGGTCTTATCTTGATCTTCAGGAGCTATATGGATCTGGTTGTACCTGCTAAATCCGTCCAAGAAGGAGAAAAACTTATTCCCAGCCAACGTATCCAAGACTTGGTCAATGAATGGTAATGGAAAATGGTCTTTCTGAGTTGCCTTATTTATTTCTCTATAATCCACGCATATCCACCATTTACCGTTTTTCTTAGGGACCATTACCAATGGGAAAACCCATTGGCTGTCTGAAATGGGGTAGATAAATCCCACGTCTCGCAGATTTTGAAGCTCTTCCTTAACAATGTTTTTTAGAGCGGGGTTCATTCTCCTCTTGGGTATCCTCACAGGACGATAGTCCTCCTTAATGTATATGTGATGGGTGCATAGATTAGTAGGAATCCCATTCATATCTGAGTAGTCCCAGGCAAAGGCTTCTTTGTGTTTCTGAAGAACATCCAAGATTTGTTTCTTCTGGGACTAACAGATCTCGATTGATATTCAGGGTTTTTCCTGGTTCTATTTCCACATAAATACTTTCATGGGGTGCAGTTGTAGGTAGCTCATCAAATCCATCTGTTGTTCCAATACTTTCCTGTGTCTCACAACTCAAGGCAGACTCCCAGATTTGCTAATTTAAATCTGAAACAGAACAGGGATCCCTAATAAAGGTAATAATTGTGTCATCTTTCGTTTCTGTTTTCAGATGGAGGGCCTATCCAATAGTAAGAACTGGTCTTAATTCCTCATTTTCCGATTCAGACTCTTTCCTCAGTAAAGATTTCTTGCGGCCTGTTGGTTTTGCTGATGGGTTAGGTTATGTAGGAGGATATAATACTAAATTCTTAGTGTTTTGTCCATTTGAAATGATCATATGTCCAGACCGACACCCAATATAAGCCTTTGCAGTTGCCAGCCACGGTCTTCCCAGAATCAGGGGATGGCCTCCAGTTGGAGATTGCGTTTGGAGTACTAGGAAGTCCACAGGGTAGTGCCATGAATCAACCGAAATTGTGATATCTTCAAACTTCCCTACAGGTTTCACTGTAGATCGATCTGTCAGCTCTAGCACTGTAGGTGTGCGTTTCAAGTAATAAGATCTAATGCATGCATAGTTTCCGCAGTTATGACATTTATGGCAGCACCAAAATCTACCAGTACATTTGAAATTTCTACCCCATTAATTTGCACAGTTAAAATTGGGTTCTCGAGATCCCCATACTTTACAGGCATGGACCTTCCCATCATAAAATCTGATAACTTCCCAATTACATGAATGGTGAGTGGGTCTCTTGATTTCTTTTTAGGCTTCTTAGCATAATATTCCCCAAGAGTTTTTGTGTATATAGGTACGTCCCTCATAGCTTGCAGCAGGGGAATCTTGACAAATAAATTTTGTAACTCCCCTAACAGGTCGAACTCAGCTTGAGGGTTTGTTTACTCAAAGCCAACCTTTCTCGATAGGGCGGTTCAGCTTGGTGTTTTTGAGTAACTAGCAGTTGAGGAGGTGTATGATTTTTGTTGACTCGGTTTGATTCCTCTTCAACCATTTGTGGTTCCTTTTCCTCACTGTCAATTTGTTCAATGATAACTGGTGAGGGTTGAGCATCTAGTGTCCGCCGAGATCATAAATTCATCTCATAGAATTTTGCAGTAGAGATGTTGTATGAAGGTAAGTTGAGGGTGTCAGCTTGTTGAGCCCCTTTATTGTTAGGATTTGGATTGGGTTGGATGGGAAGTTGGGGATGAACAGGCTGATTACCAGGAGGCACATTAGAGGGTAACTGAAGTTGTTGTTGTGGAATTGACTAGGGAAACTGCCCAGGAGGAGAAGGTCCCCGCCAGTTTAGAGCCCACGAGGAACTCAAACTAGCTTGAGGAGCCCACTACTGCCAAGGTGGAAGCTGGTACCGGGGCCACATGGTCGGATAAGGCATGGACTGGGGACCCATATTAAAATTACTAAAATATTGAGATGGATCCGGAAACATACCTTGATTTCCCATTGACGACCGAGGTTGCCATGGCTTTTTAGGTCCAATAAAGTACAACTGCTCCATCTCTAACCTCTGGTCTGCCCTCCAAGCCTCCTATTTCTTTGCGCAATGTTGATTAGGGTCTAGTGCAGCCACTTGTGTGAATTTGCCTCTTCACACACTCACCAACCTCTGATCCAACTGCGCAGTCCTAAAGGAGATAAATCCTCATCATGGATGAGCTTCCTTTATAGGAAAAATATTCATCCAACTGATAGTACATTGTCCCTTCTCTTATCTCAACTAGGTCTTTGTCTGAATTGAAATGCATGAGTTATCCATGAATGAATACTCAGTTATCTGAAATACAGTAGTTACATGCATGCAAGCATTAACTAACTGAACTCTCATTAATTTAACACACTGTTAAATTAATCTAACTAGACTTGACTAAGTTAAACTAAGTCAATTGATTACAACTCAATATTACAACTATTCGAATTTTACTTCCTATTTTTAGTCCAGGGACTGACTAAAATAGGAATCCATCCCGAACTGCTAAAAATAGAACTTCTATTTTTAGCACTTCCATTTTTCATTCCCTGTTGCCCAATCCAACACTGGTACTCAAATTGTTATTTTTAGCAGTGCTATTTTTAGCACTTCTATTTTTAGCATTTCTTGTTGCCATTTTCAACATGGCTTGCTACTTCTCTCATACAAAAAAGTTTTGCTTCTTCTACCTTATCTTTGTCCTTACATGGTTTAACTTATAAAACTTTCCTTGCCATTGTGGTAGCTTGTTACTATTGTGTGTATTGAAATACATTATGATTGATCTATCTTTAAGTCATTGTTGGACATTACTCAAAATATCTTATCTATACTTTCTTTTTCCTGAATAAAAATAAATAAATAAAACAAAACAAAAACAAAAACAAAAAAACAAAAAAAAAATAAATAAAAATAAAAAAAACGCTAACTTTTCTCTAGCCTAAATTTTATGTGTGCCATTTTAACTATTCATTATAACTATCTATTAGGGAAAAAAAAAAAGAATTGTTGTATTATTTCTTAAGGTCAAATGTTGTGAGATGCTAATATTATAGTTTTTAACCTCAATTAAATGTATGATGCAAGGGGGGTCCAGGGGGGGCGGCTACAAAAAATAGATGTAAAATTGCCTTGTAAAATGTTGTAATTTCGTAGTCAATCTGAGTTGTTCATTAGGCGAAGATCTGACGGTAGAAGTTATGTTTAATTTAGGGTTTTTTGCCCTAGAATGCATGTATATTTGTATTCTGTGTGAGAAAGAGAGAGGAGATTGTGTGAGAGTGAAGAGGGAATTACAACAGATCTATTTTAGGTTGTATCTCTTCAGTTTGTTGGATAATATAAAAGGAAGGAATGACAGTTTCTCCGTTGACGTAGCCCAAATTGAGTGAACCACGTATATTCTTGTCTCTCTTGTTTTATGCATTTTCTGTGTTTATATTTCTGCAATATTTTATGTGTTCCATTGCTCTGTAATATATAATTTCTGACACGCTCTACTTTAGAAACAGATTCACTCATAAACAATAATCAAAGACTTTGTTGAAATAAATAAAGCATGCCACTTAATAAAAACTTGAAAGAATTCAAATTTGTTCCTATATTTAAGTTCTAGTGTTGAGAAAACAAAGTAAGTTTATGTTCTATGTTTTATTAATTATGTTCATGTACCAGAGAGACCCTATTCCTGTACCAGAACAATCCTATTCTCTTACTCATAACAAGTTTGTTCCTTTACTAGAACCACTTTGTTCCTGTACCAGAATAAATCTACACTCAATAGTCTTACATCCCTTAATCTATGAATCAAAATGTTGTGTCATCAAGCATGAAATCAACAAGTGCAAAAAGGAAAGCTTCAAATCAGGGGATAATGAAAGAAATACCAAATCAAATGTAAATTACAATTCGTAAATATAAATTGTGAAAGTCAATGGTGGTTTTATCAATCTTAGTGCAAATAGTGAACTACTGCATTTGAATAAAATATCACCACTTAAAATATTCTTTACTCATATCCTCTCTGAACATTTATCACTATGTTGAATACGTCTTGTGTATAAATGAATTCAATCATCGAATAAAAAGATCTATCTTACAATCCTGAACCTGAAAAGTGATAGCCAATGATTCTTGTACTTAAAACTTCAGTTTGCAAATATTTATTGAAGAAAGGAATATGGTTTAAACATAATAGTTTACACAGGACGATTAACATCGCTACATAGTTACAATATATGTGTTTTGATTAGAGTATGCTTGTTGTAAAGAAATAAATCTTTAAACAAAACTTGAATGATCAAACCCTGCAACCCTAACCATTATTCCAAAAACTATTCAAGAGGAAGTTTCTCATATAAAATACATATTGTTGTGTTTTAAGAAAGTATACAAAAAAATTCTTTGACAAAAAAGAAAAAAAAAATACTCAACACATGCAAGCCCTCAAATCTGAGATCACTCAGCGAAAGAAAAATAAACACAAGAGCATTACCAATCATGCACACTCACCATTAAAAAAAAACCTTCACACCAGTCATTCTTGTACCTAACACACAACTAAAATAGGGAAAGTGAGTAGGGTTGGTTGGGCCATAGCCAACCAACTCATTTCCCTCTTAAGGAAACGTTGAAATTATATGAGCAGAGTTACCATTACAAGAAATAACAAGAACGATATATAAAAACTGGCATTAACTCCTTTTTATTAAGAAAACATAAAGTCTTTGTAGGTATACATTACAAAATGATGGATCCAACCCAGGGTTGTGGCGATACAGATCTTCAAAAATACAAAAATACCAAAGTCTTTGAAAGTATCGCTAGCATGTGCTATTACAAAACCCTAACTTATCCATGTTTTCATTGGATCACGGTCGTATTGAATGGCTAACAAAAAATGTAGCAACAGGTGGCCGGCCTCCATCTGTGGAAACTTCATAACACCCCAAACCCTATATAGGAAATGAGACAAGTCTTTAATGGTCGCGCCATTTCCTCTTGACAACTATAATGCACTTGGAGCTAATCTTCATCAAATCAATCGGTTGTCCCAATCTAGTGCAGGAACCGTAGTGAGTACAGGAATATCGAGGTCCTCTACCAACCACTTTGACTTTGATTAATGACCATTACTTGTCAAGCCATAAGGTAATGTGAATAATGAGTTACATGAAAAAACATAAACCTATTTAACCTTTTTAATATATGATAAGCTTACATAACGAATATCCAAAAATTCTTTAAAAGGAACCAGAAACATATGTGAAAGGCTTAGTTCAGGTCATAGAACAAAGGTTAAAGTAAGATAATTTAGGGTAAGGATAAAACAAGACAATTTCAACAACCAACATCCCCCACTGGTGAAACAAGAATAGTCCAAGTGTCCTAGCAACTAAAAACTCACAACTATGGGTTGATGTAAGGCCACAGGTAACAATTATCCCACTTGCTTCACAGTTCACAAATCACAGGTAGGCAGGATCATTTTTAGCCATTGAATAAATAACATAATGTTATCTATCAATGTCCACGTGATTCCCGTGAATGGCCATGAATGACAACAAAAATTCTCAGAAAGTGCAACCATTGGAATACATAGTGAACATGCATTTCCATTTATGATTTTTAACTCAAAATTCTGAAATTTTTTCGTATCTCATTTACTTTTGCAAGCCATTTCCTTTGTTGTTAGAATATTTTTGTCTTCCCATTTTCTAATAAATAATTGCAATGAATATATCGTTTTAAATTTCCAATCCCAGTTTTACCTCTTTTAGGTTGACTTCTTGCTCCATAATCATAATTGCCATTTTCATTATCGGGGATGCATTTTGTTTCTTTTCTTTAGGTTTCTTTCAGACATTGCCTTTAGTAATGATGTTATTGTTGCTTTTTCTTGCTTCATAAACTAGAAAATGAACTAATTAATGAAGCCAAACATTGTTGCATCTCTTTGTCTCTTGTCTCCTTTCAAAAACTACATCGTATGTCACACTTCTCATGGTTTCCTTGCAACTTTTTAATTAAGATTGTGAATGCACCTTTCCTTGTGCAATTTGTGGTCATTAGCTTCATTCCCATTGGATTTTTTTACTTGCATAATCCACAACTCCAAACACTAACCTCAACCATTTTTTTATCTATCTTAGATTCATCCTTGAAGGCTCATCTTAAGTGAAACCTATGAACAAAGACTCAAGTTTTTGAAAATATCATTGTACAATTGAAAGTACAACTAGCAGGCCCTTTCAAATGGCAAAATAGTAGGTGCGGTTGTTAATGCTTTGAGTGTCTTGAAATTTCATGTTAATGCAACACAAACTAATTTCAAATTCGTTCTTGACTCATACCACCACTCACACAAATAGCCTTCCAAACACTATAACTTTATAGGTCACTCCCTTTTAGTCTTCTATTTCCCAAATTATATTTATAGACAACATATGAGCATTAACCCATATAAGTAGCTTGCCATTGTTTCAAAATGTTATTGTTTCGTATTTGTATATACAATCCAAAAAACAACATATGCCTATACCTGTAAACTTTTCTAACTCACACTCATGCATGTCACTCTTTCTATACGTATGCCCATCTTTTCATTCTTGCACCTACAATTCATTTTATGTTCCTGGAAAACTAACACAACAAAGCTCACAAATATTGTTGCTTTAATGCATGTTCCCATGTTTGCATTCATAAGCATATAGGTCATTCCCAAACTTGTACATCTGACAAAGAAAAACTTGTATATAAAAGTATAAAAGCTTAAAATACATCCTACAATTTCCCGGACACAATCAATGTTGTGGAAAATGCCATATGACCTAAAATGAATACGGTAACAAATTTTATCTCCCACAAAAATGGATAAGATATAGTTCCTTTAATAAAATATCGAAAAATTGTAGAAAAACTGGTGTAGGTCAACCCGATAATGCAATATGAATCAAAGAAAAATAATATAACCTACTTCTACTATCAATTTGTGGAAGCTTAAAGATCGAGCTAAACAATATAACCAGAAGAAGAAGAATCAATGCACAATACACATGAAAATACTTTGGGGAAAGCCTCAGCTAAAAACCCCACTATTTGTATTATCATACAAGGTGGAAATACATAGGGATTATACAAAGCCTTAGCTCTCACAGCTAGCCAACTCTCAGTACAATCCTCACAGATGCTCACAAGCAACCTTGGCTGCTCTCTAGCCTTCCTCTCTACCCTCCAAGCTCCTATTTCCTTGCGACGTTCCTTATGGATGGTCTCCTTCAACCAAGTGGAAAAATATGATCTAACACACTGTCATAACTGCGCAATCCTCAAGGAATGATTCCTTGAATGCACGCATGAGTTTTCTTTATAAGAAAACACATGAAACTGATAGTAAATTGTCCTTGACTTTAATCTCAACTGGATCTTTCTCAGAATAGACATGCATGAGTTTCTGATGAGGGAATCTTCAGTTAACTGGAGTACACTAGTTGAGTGCATGCATTCATCAACTGACTGTTAACTCTCTATTAGTTCCTCAAACGGTTTGGAACTAATTTAACTGGACTTAACTCGGTAAATTGAGTTAACAAATTACAACTCAAATATAACTAAAGCTTATCTCCTTAATTTAAGGGATACCTCTTGCATGACTTCAGAAAAACTTCTAACTTGAATTTCTCCAACTAATTAATTCAAAATGAATTAATTAATTATTTCCAAGTAGTTTTTAAGATTAAATTCGATTTTAATTCACAATTTAATTCAAGGACAAATTAAAATGGAATATTATTGTTTCCATATTTCAACACTCCCTCTCAACAAGAAAGGTATTATCTACCACCCCGATCTGGTCTCTATGGAACTCGAATTTACACTTTGACAATGCCTTTGTCAAAATGTCAGCATCTTGCTCCTCTGTCGAAATATACTGCAACAACATGATCCTCTTGACCTGCGAAAAGCCACAGGCAACAAATCTTGCCTTATTCTTCTCCACACTACCATAAGCAACTTGCTTTACCTTATAAATCCAACGGGAACTCACAACTAACTTGTTCGTTGGTCTCAGAACAATGTCCCAAACACTGTTACAAACTATGGAGTCATACTCTTCCACCATGGCATCAACCCAAATCGACTGATGCATTGCTTCCTCAAAGGAAGATGGCTCGGTATCAACACATTCCCCACCAAGGGCCATGTATCCAGTGTACTTCTCAGGTGACCTCCTCTGTCTACGCTGAGAATATGGTGCTCCCACATTCTCTCTCGCATCTTCCAACAATTTGTTAGCTTCTCTTGTGTGCTTCCATCCATCTCTGGAAGACTCTGGTTGAGTAGATGTCTCCACTCTTGGAACCTCTGCATGTGGCTGCTCCACATCAGTCTGAGGCTCCTCCTCCTTACGAACCAACAGTTCCTCCATAGCCTGTAGTTGGAGCTCCCTCTCAAGGGAAACCCGCATGGCCTTCTGCTTATCAAACTTGAGATCTTTGCGAGCCACTGTCCTCCAACTGGTAGGCAAGTACACCCGATAGTTGTGAGGTGTATCATTGTACCCCACAAGTATCCCCAACTCTGTTGTTGGCTCAAGCTTCTTTCGTGCATCCTTTGTCACATGGCAATATACCGATGAGCCAAAGATCCTGAAGTGACCCACATCTGGTCTCTTACTGGAGAAAGCTTCCTTTGGTGTCTTCATCCCAAGTATGCGATGCAGGCTTCTATTCTACAAATAGACTGTTGTTTTGCATGCCTCAGCCCACAAGTGAAGTGGTAGGCCTTGGTCATGCAGCATTGCCCGTGCTGCCCCTACAATAGTTATGTTCTTCCTCTGGGCCACCCCATTCTGCCGTGGGTTATGAGGTTCGTCAGCTCTCGTTTACTTCCTTCCGCTACACAAAAGTCCTTCAACTCTTGAGAGACATATTCTCCACCATTGTCACCTCTCAAAGCCTTGATCTTCTTCCCTAACTCTTTCTCGGCCAAAGCTTTGAACTCACAAAGCTTTGTGAAAGTTTGATCCTTCTTCTACATGAAATAAATCCACCATTTACGAGAATAGTCATCAATGAAAATCACATAATACCTTTGCTTCGCTATGGATGTCGTCGAGAATGGTCCACACACATCAGTATGAAATTGCTCTAAGATAGCCTTTGCTCAACTATCTCGGTCATGCAAGGAAGACTTGGTGTACTTTCCCAAGGTACAACCTTTGCATGTGTCAACTTGCTCAAGTTTACCTTTGGGAAGTCATGTAGATATGTGTTGCATTTATCTTCAAAGCCCCATCATGCAAATGGCCCAACCGCCTGTGCCACAACTCACCAATGTCTTGGCTTTGCACCAATTCTGCTTTCATGCTCAATGATGCACAATCATATACATCTAGTTTATAGAGATTCTTCACCCAAATCCCTATCGTCTTGGTCTGACCCATGGCTATCTGTCTTAGGAATGCCTTTCCTTTACTGAATACAACATCGTAGCCTTTGTCTTCCAACATCGCGACCGATACCAAGTTCTTCTTCAGTCCAGGCACATACATCACATCTGTCAAGGTGAGAGGAGCTACATGCTCCCTCTGAAAATCAACCTTACCCACTCCTAAAACACTATACCTTTCTTCGTCACCCATCTCTATGCGTATCTTGAGGTTTTTCTCCTCCAAGGCAATGAATAAACTTTTATCACTGGTCATGTGGAATGAGGCTCCACTGTCAAGATACCAGACACAACCCATCATCAATGACATCATGCATGCAATAAGGGTAAATTCTGTTTTGAACTGAGAGGCTAATGCCTCACCTTTCGATCCTTCCGAGGATCCCTTCTTGGACTTATTCGATGGACAATTAGTCACATAATGTCCCATCTTTTGACAATTAAAGCATCTCACTTTAGAAATGTCACCCTTCTTCCCTCCATGAGAAGAATTCGATTTGGAATGGGAAGCCTTCTCCTTCCATTTCCTTTCCTTACTTGCTAAGGCCATATTTTCTTCATCGTCATTCTTGGATGAAGAACCATCTTGTTTGCTCCTCCTGGTCTCCTCCTGCATAAGATCCAACCACAATCGTTCCCAATCCAGCAGTTTCTCCCTTCCATTCACAGAGTCCTAGTAGCTATTCCAACTCTTTGGAAGGCCAAGGAGAGCGAGGCTCACCATATCATCATTGGCAGTAGTTATTCCCACACTGTTGAGCTCATCTCTGTAGGTGGTGAGCTTGTTCAGGTATGTGGAAATAATATCTCCCTTCTCCATCTTGATTCCTCGAAGCTTATCCTTGAGCACAAATTTCCTTTGGTCGCTATTGTTCTAGTAGAGGTCCTTCAATGTCTTCCACATTGAAAATGGAGTATCCTTCCCATGGATACTCGAGACAATATGGTCTTGAAATCCCTGAAGGATGATCTGTCTAGCCTTCACCACACACTTCTTCCACTCAACCAACTCTTGTGCATTAATTGAAGCTGGCTTTGGGATTTCATGATCAATGAATTCCTTCAAGCCATTGTCTTCTAATACAGCCTCCATTCTATCTTTCCATGCTATGTAATTCGAGCTACCTTCCAAGGCATACTCGAGCCTCAAGCCATAGAATGCCATTGGCCAACATTGAAGTATGATATGAATTCAAATTCACCTACAACCCCGAACTTCAAACTTCAAATTCTCTTCTCAGTATATTGTTCACAACTCCGTTACTATGTAGAAAATTTCTACAAATCCAGCTCTGATACCATGTAGAAAATTTGATGGTAGGTCAACTCGATAATGCAATATCAATCAAAGCAGAATAATATAACCTACTTCTACTATCAATTTGTGGAAGCTTAAAGATCAAGTTGAACAATATAACCAGAAGAAGAAGAATCAATGCATAATACACATGAAAATACATTGGGAAAGCCTCAGCTAAAAACCCCACTATCTGTATTATCATACAAGGTGGAAATACATAGGAATTATACAAAGCCTTAGCTCTCACAACTAGCCAACTCTCAGTACAATTTTCACAGATGCTCACAGGCAATCTTGGCTGCTCTCTAGCCTTCCTCTCTGCCCTCCAAGCTCATATTTCCTTCTGTTGTTCCTTTTGTATGATCTCCTTCAACCAAGTGGAAAACTCTGATCTCACACATTATTAGAACTGTGCAATCCTGAAGGAATGATTCCTTGGCTGCATGCATGGGTTTCCTTTATAAGAAAACACATGCAACTGATAGTACGTTGTCCTTGAATTTGATCTCAACTGGGTCTTTCTCATAATAGACGTGCATGAGTTTCTGATGAGGGAATCTTCAGTTAACTGGAGTACACTAGTTGAGTGCATGCATGCATCAACTGACTGTTAACTCTCTATTAGTTCCTCAAATAGTTTGGAACTAATTTAATTGGACTTAACTCAGTAGACTGACTTAACTAATTACAACTCAAATATAACTCAATCTTATCTCCTTAATTTAAGGGATAACTCTTGCATGACTTTAGAAAGACTTCTAACTTGAATTTCTCCAACTAGTTAATTCAAAATGAATTAATTAATTAATTCCAAGTAGTTGTTAAGACTAAATTCGATTTTAATTTAGTTCAAGGACAAATTAAATTGGAATATTCTTGTTGCCATATTTCAACAAAAACTTGAACTATACATTAAGGATATGAGAAAAGTTTCAAGGTCTTCTAAAGAAGGTAAGAAATTGTAAATAATGCACCTTTGTAAGTTTTTTCCTTTTAGTCTTGGAATTCCCCAAGTATCTTCTTCCTTCATCAAATGCACATGCCCATTAATCCATACAAGTAGCTCTTGGTTGTTTCAAAATACTACCAAATTGTACTTGTATGTACAATCCAAAATTCATCATTTCCCTATTCCTAGAAAACTTTCTAACTCAAGCTCATGCATGTGCCTATTTCGATGGATAAGGACTTCTTTGCCTTCATGCACCTACCATTCATTCCCATTCCTTGAAAACTGACATGTCAAATCTCATGAACAAAATAACAAATTGTAAATGACATCAAATAATTGAAACTATGCTTCTCTTGTCTACTTTCAAATGTTGCTTTTGTTCTTCCTCCTCTGCCTTGTTACTACCAGTGCCAAGATTAACAAGACATTCTTGAAAAAACAATAAGGTCTCTTGCCTTTAATAATAAGTTAAGGTTTACTAAATACCTTAACCAAACTTCCTAACCCTTCTTCTCTCAAAACCTATCCTTCACTCAAAATAACCCATTCAATAATAGAAATTGCACTTATTGTTTTGTTTGTCTTGACAAGAATCATTTTGCTTTCCACTTTAATTTGTGAGAATGAAAAAACATATATGTCTAGAAATATCTTCGTTGTTAATATCACCTTGATTATTGAGAATTCTTTTTCTCATGCTTCTAAATATTCCACTCTCTTTGCTTCAAAAAAATTCTTCCTTCATGTCTTTCAAGTGTCATATTGTAATCTTTTCCATGGAATTTTTACAAAGTCTACTTATGTTCCTATACACTTACATTTAAAAATATACTTGCAGTTTCTCTCTTCCAACAAAAAGTCGTAATCCAATGGATCCAACTTTGACTAGCAATCCACTTTCACTATTGATGGTTGGTTCTACATAGCTACAACCAATCCTCCAAGTGGTTGCCATCGAGTAGATTTTCCCATGCAAGGTTGCAGCCCCCCACTACTGGCTCTATCTTTCTGATGGAACTCACAAACATGTGGTCTTGTTGCCTTCAGTGCACAATCCCCTTGAAACATATGGGGAGCTTCAACTATGCTCCATTGTGCTCCTTAGAAAAAAAATGCTTGCATATCCTTCCATTGATCTTTGTATGTTGCAACTTCCTCTCCTACCTTCCTTGCCTTCCTCTCCATTTAAGTCACTTTTTTGCACCTACTCTCTTTACATTATATTTTCTTATTCTCCTCCTCTCTCATAAATCTTATTTCTTGCAGTTCACTTCGTGTCATCCAACTTGAAATTCTTCATCGTGCAACACCTCTTATTGTTGAACCAACCCCTCTTGTTCTTTCCACTAAACAAGTCCTCCATGCCACCTCATCCTCAACAATTGCCTCTGCTTTGCCATCAAATTCCTTGTTAAGGTCCCAACCTACAACCTCTAATTACGGATAACGATGTTTCTCCAACAACTCTCCCTTTTAAGGCACTCAACCTATTAGAGCCTAGATCAACCTCAAGCTTAAGGCAGGCAATCCTAGGATAACCACAAAACATGCTTAACTTGGTAGCTAGCCCTACCAGGTCGGAAGAGGGCTCTCTCCTTATCAATCTCAGTGAGATTAATAAAATAAGACTAGATTTTAGGCTAGGTATAGTAGCTCTAGGGTTTTTGTTTGATTTTAAAGGTTGGTTGATGGATCAAATGGAGCAGGCAGCTTAGGTCTGGGAAATCAAATCAAGGATGCAAACATGTTCTGTGGGGCAAGATAGATAAGTGTTTATGCACTAGTAATCAAGTGAGATGGTTGGTTTAAGACTGTTGAGGGGCTGAGGAGAGCATGTGGAGACCATGAATCCTCTTCAAACTGCTGAAAACATTAAGAACTAAATGCATTCCCAAGGCAAAGCAGTGTTATTAATGTATTTTGCCTATTTCTCTTGATTCATTTAGTTTAGAATAAGGGAAAAGGTTTTGAAGCATCTAACACATAAGAATAACTTATTACATAAGAAGAAACAATACAAAAACACAGTATCACAAGAATCCTACAAAAATAGCTGCAAAACCTGGTTTTATTCCTTGCCAATCTGCTAATACAAGTATACAATGTGTGCACCACTTCCAAAAGAGTCCAACCCTTACAAATGACTAAGAAAGAACATAATATAGGCATCAAACCACCTATGCTAGCCATCAAGGTCGAATCCATGAGAAAACGAGTGGTTTCAACCATATCTAAACTAAGAACAGGAATATAGGCAGTGGAACAGCTTGCCTCTAAAACCATGGAAACTAATTCATTCCACCCCCAACCACTTCAAAATGATGAATTTACCCCCAAGAGTCATTTTATAAGTACATTTACATCCCATAGCATCAATTACACTCATATATTTACCTAAAAAGAGCCCAAAATTCAAATTACAAAAAATCTAGGCGAAATTTTGATTTTGGAGCCAAACTAGCAATTTTCATCCAATGCGTAGTGCCCCTGATCCAATGCACATCACTTATTACAAGCCAGTTTTGGGGACCTTCCCGGTGTCCAAACTGGGTGTAGGATAGCTCATTGGAAATCTTGTCGAGTATACTTCTTGGAACAACTTGAATTTCTAGATTTGGATGTCATTTGACCCCTAAAAAATGGAATCTCCCAAGATTGCTTCTTGTGTATCAAAAAAGTGGCACAAAGGTCATTTTTTTATGGTTTTTTGGCCTTTAGGTGACCAAGATCTGCTCCAAACTTGATGAAACTTTTTCGGTTTGCTTGTCTTTTCATGCTCAATCCAAAAATGCAAACCATTCTCTCAAAGGATGCTCTAGTCAAAAGCGCAGCGCCAGTGGCGTTGCACACCTATTGGGTTTCCTTGTGTTTCGCATTTCAATGCGCAGAGCCACTGATTCTATGCGCAGCTCCTCTTTTAAACCGCGTTTTAGAGGCCTTCCCGATGTCCAAATTGGAGACAGGATAGATTTTTGGAAAGCTTGTTGAGTATACTTTCCAGATCATCTCTAATTTTTCAATTTGGAGTTCATTTACCCTATCAAAAGTCAAATCTCCCAAGACTAGTCAAAATGTGCAAAATGAGGCTGCCTAAATGTAGAGTGTTGTTGCAATCAACTTTTGAAGGTCTTCCTAAACTCCGAGCTCATGATAGCTCATTGGAAATATCTTTGTGTCTAACTATCATTTGACTCATCCAGGAAGTCATTTGGCCAACCAGGATAGGAGAAATCTTGATTTTCCGAATGTCACTCCAGAGGTGCAGCAACCCTCTTGAGGCAACTGTATTTTGACATTTCTCTAAAACCATGACACCTGTGCAAAAATTGGAGGTTTTTCTTCCTTGGTCTATTATGGACAAAAACCTCTCCCACTTTTGTCAAAATCATCTTATATTTCTCAGAAACATCATTTGAGTAAAACCTATCCCGATGTGTGGAACAGGGGTTTTGTAGAAATGAAGGGAAATGAAGGGGATAAGGGGCTGATAAATTCTTGAGAAGATTTTGGAAAATAGGGAGGGATGTTAGGAAGGAAGGGAAAGCATAATTTCAAATATTTAGTGAGGGGAAGGGTCCAAAATGGCAAAACACAGGCCTAGCCTAGAAAATTGTCAAATTGTAGCAAGAAGCTAGGGTTTGTGGGAAAATGATGAATTTGAAAGATATCAGTGATGGGAAGTGCTTAAGAAGGTACATTAAGGATAGGGGAAGGTGTATGACCATCAGGATACAAGTTTTGTTGATGATTTGACCATCCAAGATAAATTACCTTCAAAACCCTAGAAAAGGGAAATGATCCTTACCCAACTACAACTGAAGCACGAACAAGGTGTAACATGACCCATTGGGACCTGAAATGATGACAACTCTCTGAATGATGGTACACTCATCCAAATGGTGACATGGACCAATACTTGGAAGACTTTGGAATGAGTGAAAACAAATCCTAAACCTAATACCCAATGACCAAATTTTACTTGAAGACTCACTAAAATGACAAAATTTGACTTTGGCACCCTAAAACCACTTTGTAAGAGCATGTTTGATCACTGGTGGAAGGCTTCAAAGACTGACACTAACACAACCCATCATAGAAACATTTTTTCATATAAGGCAAGGCCCTCACAAAGACACCCCTCTATCAATACAACAATACATGGGGCACTGGGAAATTTATTGGATTTGACCTTCTATACTATAATGGTGACGAGATCCATGTATCTTCCTTCAAAGACTTGGTATATTCTTTAAATGCTCTCGTACAAGTTGGTTGGATCTACACAGTATCAAATGGCACCATAAAGGTTCCAAATCCTAGCTACAAGCATCTGAACCGCCTATTCAAAATCCTCCTTTTGTCTGCATCAAATGTGTCTGAGTGCATATATGAATATCATTCAATAACTCCCCGCAAATTTCATTTCATCTCAATCAATTCACTCAAAATTTCATCTATCAACTTGGTTGTTTATGTTATTGGAATTGTTAGTGCGACTTATCCTGCCTACATCGTATGCCACATGATGGCTCAGAAACTCCTTGGAAATATTTGTGTGACATGTCGGGTTACAACATCGATGTCACCATTTGGGGTGTGAAGTGCCATGTCGATGGACAAAAAATAATCACTAAAGTTTTTGAGTTTCCCTGCTCCGAGAAATATCCATGAATTTTCATTCGTGCTACTACTACAACAATGGACATGGAATATTTTTACTTCCTTGCATGCCCACTTAATATTGATGGCATGAAATGAATGAAGAGAGTTATCCAACAATATGATAATATGTGGGATTGCACGAAATGCAAAGGTGCCTTCCTTGAATGCGACTATTTTTATGTGCTCCATCTTGAATTCCATGATCACACTGGCCATCTAGGAAATTTCATTGTGTTTGATTATGTTGCGACTAAACTCTTGGGCATATCAACAAAGCACCTTAGCCTCCTTTCAAGTGAGCCAGAATCTACTAGGGACATCACCACTAGGATCAAATGTGGACACTTCACATTCACGCTTTCTGTTAAAACAAACACTTTCAATGGCATGAAATGCCTTCGCCCAACCCTTATACAATCTGAAGAAATCCCTTATGCCTCTAAATCTACCCTTGTCTTGCATGAAATGAAAACCAAATTTGGCCATTCCAAAAAAGTTGTTCGCCAACTTTAAACAATTTTATTACCCCTACATATTGTTGTAGTCATGCTTTCCTCTTCCACACATATTCTGTGAAACAATTGTGGACTTTGATTTTGGCCTCTCGTTTACTCTCAAACCCATTTTCATTTTTTAAATCCTTTCCCAAAATCACAACTCCCTTGCCCTGTGGTTGGCTTCTTCCTCCCTATACAATAGAATTTTCACACAATGCCCTTGTATAACTCTTTTTGCCTTCTCACAGTTATCTTCCTACACCTCTGTCTCTACTACTTTTTGTAAGACATGGCTACAAAAATACTTGTTACTCTTGTAATGTTTCTTGGTAAATACATGGGCATTAGCTCACTTTAATTCCTTTGGCCTTCTTCATTCCTTCATGTGCTTTGCAACACATTAACATATTTCAACTACACATATGGATATGGATATGCTCTAATATGGAAAACATACATTAACTATTGATTTTAATAATGGTGCAACACAAAAGTAACCTTTCTTAAATCGAAAAACAAACATGCATGGTGATATAACTTCTAATTTCAACATCCCACTGGCTAATGTTATAATTCAAGGCGTAATGATTCAACACATATTCATATTGCACGTAACGATTCAACACATATTCATATTGCACCTACATTTGATTTTTGACAACTTATTTATTATTAAGGAGTTTAGACTCCTGTGATCCATAATCTTGTTAAGAGAATAATTTCGGCAAAATCATAGAAAAAAACATTTGTCGACGCGTTTCGAACCAACCAGTGTGGTTCATCGTCAGGACAAGTTGAAGAACCAGATCTAGCATAGCATGTTAAATAGACTGAGCGTACTTCCCACTTTCCTACAACACTTGCACCAAATGTTTCATAGATACCTTTTTGTACAAAAAAATAAATAAATTTTACACTGGAAAAACAAAGGGGAAGAAAACAAACTTATCTCTCAACTTAGTAAATAATTTGTATATATGCTCGCTTTCCCCATCATACATATCGAATATATTTTTGCTAAGGTACATGCTTCTTGTCTCATTAACATTTTTTTTTTCTATTCATGTTATGTATCTTCCAAATTGGAACAAATATACATGTCTTTCCTTTGTCATGCCAACGTTGTGCTTTCTATGTACACTATTTTCCCTACTCAACATGCTTCGTTTACACATCTTTGTTCACATTTCACCTACACCTCCGTCTTTGAGAATGCTTTCCTTGGTTGAATAACTATACAATTACTCCCGATAATGATGGAAGGAAGGAACATTAGCAAAGGCATTATGCACTTAATAAGGATAAAATAAACACACGTCGACGTCTATTGTACATCAATCGACACAATGCTCCTCAAATTGTCCCCAGTGGAACCTTCCTACCTACCTAAATCCATCTTCCTCCCATTCCATTTAGTCCTCTTACATTCTCCCCTCCATTTCCATCTACCATCAAAAATTCTCTTGACCCTTTACTTTCTTCACCTCCCACCTCTTGTATACAACCATACCCCCAAGTTTCTTCCACTTCAACTCCCTAGTATTGCCTGAACAACCCCCTCCAACAAGCACATTGTCCTTTCCATGAAAGAGTTGACGCACTTAGTGTTTGTTTAAGGGGGCTTAACCCAGGTTCATAGTGTGCTGCACACCAACAAAACCCTCAACCATTGGCCCTTTCGGTAATGACCTGCAAGCAAGTCGCAGTCTCGCCTGAAGCGGTTATGGGAGGTTGCAGAACTGGGTTTCTACAACCAAAGGGATATGCAAGTTGTTGTGTATGTATGTTCACTTATGTCTTCTATCTACCTACAACTTCGCATACATGAACAAATTTGTGTTGATTATTAACCTTACATATTAGTACTTAACGCATAGACATAACTTAATGTAGGTTTTAACCCCATACAGAAATTACCTGCATATGAATTCTAAAACACATAAAATAAGCAATGCAAGAGCATAACACATAAAACACATATACATAGATATTTTCCCCTGGATCCCAAAACCAGGACTACCAGCATAATTTTTCATTATATTCCTTTCAATGTTATAATACATATTTCAAGCTGAAGCATCCAATACCATGGACCAAAAACCATCGCGTCCAAAAACATGTGCGAAAATCATGCACAAAACCATAGGTGGGTCCACCCAAACTGAAATAGGTTCGAAAACCAAAATTTTCCGAGGCCCGAACCACATAGAGTGGGGTTACTTGCACCACTCAAACCCCTTCTGACCCCCCCCCGACTATGCAATCAGCGCAACGAAGGGGGTGCTCCGCCCCCCCTCTAACCCCCCAGTTAACTACGTGGGCTAGTCGTGGAAAGAATATAACACAACCCAACATTCTCCCACTTGTTGTTTTCTTTCCACAGGGGGCCACAAGAGATATTAGTCCTTTATCTAGCCCTACAATGCCCATTGTTTCTCTACACCAAGAGAACTTCTTAGAGCTCACAAATTTTGTCAATACATCTGCAGTATTCTTCAAAGTGTCCACCTTTACCAACAACACCTTTTTGTCTTCTATCGCATCCCTCACAAAGTGATATTGAACATCATTGTGCTTTGTCTTTGAATGATATCAGGGTTCTTTACCAAGAAAATTGCACTTTGGAGCTCCAAGTACTAACCCCATACTTGAACACAATCTCTGCAACCAAACTGCTTCTTTGCTTGCATGAGTCGCTGCCATGTATTTTACCTTTGTAGTTGATAGTGCCACTACAGATTGTTTATTACTCATCCAACTGACTGCACCTCCAAATAGGTTAAACACATACCCACTTGTAGATCTTCTTTGATCCATATCTCCAGCCCAGTCTGCATCAATAAAGCCACGAGTATCCAACACCCTATCCAATCTTTGTCTTCCTTGGTAGCACAAACCATAATCACTAGTGCCAGACAAATACCTAAAAACCCTCTTCATTGTTGTCTAATGCTCCTTTCCTGGTTTTGACATAAACTTGCTCAATACTCCCACTGCTTGTGCAATGTCTAGTCTAGTACAGACCATTGCATACATCAAGCTACCTACTACACTTGCATATGGAACACGACACATGTCCTCTTCCTCTTCTTGTGTCTTGGGACACTGTTCAGCAGATAACTTTACACCTACAGGAATAGGAACCTTTCACCGGTTTACTATCCTGCATATTAAACCTCTGCAATATTGTCTCGACATACTTCCTCTGGTTTAACCAGAGCTTCCTCTTTGCCCGATCTCTTTTACTTTCCATGCCCAAAATATAGTTTGCAGCACTGAGATCTTTCATGTCGAATTTGGAGGACAATTGGGTCTTCAAATCCTGGATAATTTCTTTGTCATTTCCAACCAACAACATATCATCCACATACAAGACCAGATAAATAACACGGTCACCAATTAATTTAAATACACACAATGATCTGCTTTGCTTCTGGTGAAGCCAAGTCCCCGTATAAATGTATCAAATTTCTGATACCACATCCTTGGTGACTGTTTTAACCCATACAGAGACTTCTTTAACTTGCATACTAGTTCTTTTTTACCCTTCACCACAAAGCCTTCAGGTTGCTTCATGTAGATTTCCTCTTCCAAATCCCCATGAAGAAAT
>APFE031065191.1:1923-31884 GCA_000404065.3 Pinus taeda
TATGAGTCTGTAATACATTTGATTAATAATTCTTTAACTGAGGTCACTCATAGGGTGATTATCAAATCATCCAGATTGGATCATTATATTGTTTTTCATCCATATCAATGCATCCAAAGTGGAAAAAGTGGAGGAATTAGCTCACGAAACCATTTTTACTGGTGGGATCCAGTTTGGCAAAATAGGGTCTGAAACATTCTTGGATTAGTTTGAGGCATCAAAGGACATTTTTTGTGGTTAAAACTTTGCCACTTTAGCACCACATGATTTTATGATATTATACACACAACTATCTTTCCAGTGGTGCAAGAAGCACATTAATTAGAGTTTGTATGCAAATGTTATGCCACTAAGAAGTTGACTTTCTTGTTTTTCACACCTATAATTCGGAAGGATGCCACACCAACCCTCATTATTCATGTAAAAGGGGATAGCCACATATTTGTGATGTAAAATATTCTAGAAGATTTTATATTGTAACTCTAATTAAAAGTTTATGTAGTCAAACTTAACCACTAGTAGGCTATTGATCTGTGTTATAACCGGGCCACTAGGAGGAAGAGGCATTCCATTCTTTCAAGAACATTTGTTCCATAGTTGAGAAAAGATAGCCAAGTGGGATAGGAGGTAGAGCAAACATGGAGTATTTATGCACTATAACAACCCATGGACCACAAGCCTTACTTCCTTCTACCTGCAGCCATATTTCTAGACAAAGTTAGAGAGCGAAGAGACCTCACCTTCCAGCTGGGTTTTCTCCTAAAAGGGTTTCCCAGAGCATATTTTGTGTCTTCTGTGTGTGATATTAATTTTTCGTTATCTATTTTTATGCATAATTTATATTCACATGCATGCACTAATTATAGTTAAATCTATAGATATTAAAGTTTAATCAAACTGTAATAGTGTAGAATCTTATAATTTTAATATAATATTATCAAATATGTTGTGACGAACTATCCAGTGGAATATCCATGGTAGTTTATGGATCAGGTTCAACAATATGTGTGTTTTGATGTGCTATAAAGACACCATCAATGGGAAAGAAGAAACAAAATCATCCTTTGGACTGGTCTATGTGCACTTTGGGATACCAAGGAGCATCATTTCAGACATGCATACAATATTTCTTAGTGCATTCTAGACTACATTGTAGGAGAAGATGGGTAGAAAGTTGAAGATATCTACAACATTCCATCGATAGATAGATGGGTAGAGAAAAGTAGTCAATAAGACTTTGGTACAAATTCTAAGGGGATACAACCAGAAGCATCTAAAGACCTCGGATAAAAATATGGTATATATACAAAAACTTAAAAACAGAGCAACCCACATTTCTATATGAAAGTCCCAATTTGAAACTTGTATTGGATATTTTCTGCCTTCACCATCAGACATTGCATATGGGTAGTAAGGAGCAGTGAGGGAAGAAATTACATGAGATTATTTGAGGGTTGAAAACTTTATAGAGAAGATCAGGCAGATCCATCTACTGGTACAAGAAACACTGCAAGAGTCACAGGAGAAGTATAAGGCCAGGCATGATCAACAAAAAATAGATAAATCTCTCAAGGTGGGAGACAAAATATGGCTACGATTAAACAAGGAGAGGCTGCAAAGGCCTGGTAAGAAAATCAAGGCTCTGAGGTATGGTCCCTTTGAGACACTAGAAAAGGTGGGTGATAATGTTTATCAACTCAGTTTACCAACATATATGTGCATTTACTCAGTTGTGAATGAAAATAATTTGAAACTCTATGAGCTTCCATGATAGATAACGAAGAGGAACAAGTCATACCTTCTGTGGAGGATTTGGCACCATATGCTCAAGCATAGTTGACAGAAGATACAGTTTTGCAGAAGAAGTCCAGAACTACAAGATAGGGGAAACATGATTTTTGGAAGATTGGGTTGAAGGGACAACATCTAGGCAAAGCTAGATGGTACACCAAAGAGAAGGTGGAGGAAAAATCTCCTAACCTCATTCAGTAGAAGATTTTGGGGATGAAACACCTCCAAAAATGGGGAGGTGTGATCTAGATTGGATCATTATATTTTTTGTCATCCATCTCAATGAATTTGGTGTGGAAAAAGTGGAGGAATCAAATCACAGGACCATTTTTACCAATGGCACCGAGTTTGGCGAAATAGGGTCTGAAACCTTCTGGGAGTGTTTTGAGGCATCAAATGATGTTTTTTGGGTGGAAAAATTCTCTCTCTAGCACCACACCATTTCATTCTATTCTACACACAGATATTTCCAATGGCACAAGAAGCGCATCAATAGGAGTCTGTATGAAAAACTTATGCCACTCAAAAGTTGACCTTCCTATTTTTCACACCTATAATTCCAGAGGATTCCACGTCAACCCCCATTATTCATGGAAAAGGGGCTAGCCACATGTTTGTGATGTAAAATATTCTCGGAGTTTCTATATTGTAACTCTAGTTAAGAGTTGATGTAGTCAAACTTAACCACTAGTAGGCTATTGGGTTGTGTTATAACCGGGCCACTAAGAGGAGGATGCATTCAATTCTTTTGAGAGTATTTTTTCAATAATTGAGAAAAGATAGCCAAGAGGGACAAGAGGTAGAGCACACATGGATTATTTGTGCATTACAGTAGCCCAAAGGCCACATGTCTTACTTCTTTGTACTTGCAACCATATTTCCAGATAAAGAAAGAGAGCGAAGCGGCCTCACCTTCTAACTAGGTTTTCTCTCGAAAGGGTTTCCAAAAGCATATTTTATGTCTTATGTGTGTGCATGAACTTATTTTTCCCTTCTCTATTTTTCTGCATAATTTCTATCTGCATGCATGTACTAATTACAATTAAATATATAGATCTTGAATTTTTATAAAACTGTAATAATGTAGAATCTCATATTTTTAATACAATATTATCAGATCTGTTGTGACGAACTGTCTAGTGCAATCTCCATGACAATTTACAAATCATATTGGTATAAGAGCAAGTTGCTTTGGGTATTTTTTGGAGTTTGTAGGGGATCTAGGTCAAAGGGGTTGAAAATCGTAAAACCCTAATCATTGTCAATGAATATATAAATGACCCTTGTGATCTTGCAGAGGTGGGGTTTTTGTGGCTAGAACAAGAAGTTGCAAAAATAAATCAAAATTTAAACCTCATCCTTATGACCCTAAGAAATAAGCTTGGGATATTTGGAGAATATGGGAGTTCTAATAGAGAGGACAAATCAGAAGGGGGATGGGGAGATTAGGAAGACACAGAGAACTATCCGAAGAAAGAATCCAAAAAAGATAAACCCAGTTCGAGTTTCATGAAACAATCAATATTTAAAATGTAAGAAAAAGTCGATATCAAGTTGTACCATGGTGAGATTGATGCTCTAAAGCTGAGCCATTGGTTGCAACAACTAAATTTTTATTTTAGCGTCCATCAGATCGAGGAAGGGAAAAGATCTCATTCACTAAGCTGAAATTAGAGGGCCATGCACTGACTTCATTGGAGAGCCACATAAAAACAAGAAGCTTGGTTGATGCACCGATGTCAACATTATCAACTTATGTATCATTGGTTGTATCATAGGCCTAGGGCCAAAAAATAAATCGAAATGAAGTTTGGGCCAATTTATTTGGCCTGACATGCCACTTGTAGTCTTCACATGTGCTAACTTGGTCCTTGTTTAAAAATATTGGGTGGGAGACATTGAAAACTCAATAATATGAATAATATAAGGACACGGTTTCAAGTCGATATCCTTCATTTCCAAACCTTTGGCATATGTTTACCCATATGTATTTATATATTCCTATCAATTATCAAAGTATGATAATAGGTGATGTCTGGGATGTAACATTTACCAAACTTCATTGTTAAAGTAGATGTGAACTACTCCATTAAATCACAATGCATACTATTCAATTATATGAAGAAACAAATATTTGATTATGCAATAAGACCCAATCAATGTGAAGGCACGACTTAGTAAGTTTTTATTTGGTTTGAAAATGTATATAATTTAGAGAAGCATAAACAAAGCATTGTTACTATATCAATTTGCAAAATTAGACATTCATCATATTCATGCGGGAACAATTCACACAAAATTAATTACATGAGAGTTCAATAATCGTAAATAATGTCTGGGCTCTGTTACTTATCTGGACAAATAAAAATTTCACTAACGAATGGAGAGGGACTTCATGTTCTCCTCCAAACCATAGGTTGTTACTTTATTTGTTCCATAGCTCTCCACCCCCGTGCCAAGTCCAGAGTTTGAGAGTTATGAATGTTTTGGTAAGTCACTCGTTGAGTTGTAGGAGTGTTGTCACTTATAGGTGGTTTATCAACTAAAGCAAGAAACAATGGTTTACCAGTCCCAAAAAGCCCTAGTGGCTCATGGTATGAGTGGTTTTATAGCTGGATACAAGAATCATGATTTATAGCAAGCACCAGTGGTTTGTGAACCCACAACAAGCACCTAATAAGTTAATCCAAACCTCACTCCCCTGTGCTCAAGCTTGGCGATACCAAGTAGAAACTAAGAAATGCTCAACAATAGTCTAGTGTGGTGGATTTTGTTCGCAAGTTGTTCATAGTGCTGGCCTTTTCCCTTAGGTCGTCTTCTTCCATCCCTTTATTCATCGACCCCTATTCCCATTCTGTAGTGTATTTTGGATGTTTTGTTGCACCCCTGAGTATGACAAAGAGGACACTCACCTCCCTTTCTTGCACTGCCTTCCTTTGTAAGTTACCACTTCAACTTTCGAGAAAGAAACCCATTCTGAAATGGCACCACCATTGTATTAATGACCAATCTACTCAAAGCATCTCCTTTACTATCCATGGTCCAACATTCAATTCTAAATGAGATGGGTATGAAATTTCACATTATAACATGCCCCCTCAAACTCTGGCTTGTGTCCCTTTCTCCTCATATTTTTAATGATAAAATAAATGCTTTAAGAAAATTTTTAGTGATAATCACATAAGAGAAAATATGTCAACGTGTTTTGAACCATCCAGTGTGGTTCATTGTCAAGTCCAAATGGAGAATCAGATCAAGGCAACACAATAAATAAGTAGGGAAATGTAAAGATAATTACTCCTAACGACTAGAATCTAACAACTAATTTTGGCTAAGAAAAACTTATATTTAATAATAAGTATCATTATAATAATAATGAAATAAAATATATAAATGTAAATAATTAAAAATAAGCTTGAAAAGGGGACCACCCATTAAAGGTAAATAACGATTAGTCAAAACTAGAATAGAGTCAATTGGAGTCAAGAACTTATCAATAAGTAAATGGGAGTAAATCAATGTCTATTCAAATCAAAAGATCGAAAAGAGAAATGAAACTATGGTAAAAAAAAGAAGGAATGAGATTAAAAATGAACTAAACAGGAAAAAGAAATAATAAAGCCAGAAGATTTAATATGATTTTAATTTTTTTTTGTCTAATTTAATTTAATTAATTAATTTATTATTTATTATTTGTAAATATAAATGATAAATAATTCATTACCATGGAAATATAAGAAGCCATAGTGACACCTTTATGAATTTAAATATAAAAGAAAAGCTAAAGGTTTAAAGCTAAATCAATTAGAAAAAATTATTACATAAAGAAGGAGTCAATAAAATAAGAGGATAATAGAAATTAGAAAAATAAAAATAATGAATATATTAAATAAATAAAACTAAAATAATTAAGAAAGAAAGGAGTATTAGACACAAACAATTACTCACCTCAGCGTAAATTTAAAAAATTAATGTTATTAATATTATATTTAGTAGTTAATCTAATAATTTATAAACTTAATTTAATTATTAATCAATTAAAATTAATTAAATACGGTTAAGTCTATAGTAATTCAATTAATAATACTAATTAAAATTATTAATTATTAAATAAAAAAATTAATTAGGAATTAATGCATGATTATTTTGATTTTGGTGTTGATTAAAACTTTGATGCATAATTAACATTAAACACACATTCATTTTAGTTTTTGATACACTTATTCGAATAGGAAGTGAATTTCACTAGTAATAATTTTGTCATATTAAAATAGAGTTTCATTTAGTAATCAACTATCACACTGAAATGCTTAATTACACAAAAAGGATCACAGTTAATAAAGGAGAGGTTACAAACCCCACCCCTTAAAGGAACACTGTCTTTAGTGTTCTTACAAAACCAGAAAAGTCAACAAACAAAAAGTTGAGCTTTATAGAAAAAACTCTTTTACATCCATTACATATTAGACAAAAAAGGGTACAATGCTTTCATATGATCAACATGCTCTTAGGCTGCCCCATCAAGTCCAAAGTGCTTCCGTAGCACTTTGACCCACTCTATCACTCAGTTATAAAGCACGATCTACCTTTGGTCTATGGTACACAAAGGTTTGAGTTGGAACTCACCCTTGGGCTCCACCTATACCATAGACTAATCAATCACATGATTAGAATCATGCACAAATGTTTTAAATAAGGATACATGAAATACATCATGTGCCTTTATGGTGGGAAGCAAGGCTATTTTATAATCTACTAGTCCCACTCTCTCCAAAATATGAAATGGTTTGACAAATCTGGGTGCCAACCTAGCACAAGACCCCAGTTTTAGTGATATCCTCCTCAACTTAATTCAAAGATGCACATGGGCCCACTTGAAACTCTCTATGTATACATTGTTGATCTACGTAGCTTCTTTTTATGTCCTATGTTGCCTTCATCCTTTGCCTAACACTAATAACTTCTTGTTCCATCTCTTTTAATATATTGGGTATGAGAGTTACCTTGTTTACTAGGTCATCCCAGCTAATGGGTGTATTACACCTTCTGCTATACAGAGCCTTGATGGGGCTGATCTTCAATGATTCTTAATAGCCAATTTTTTTTATGATTATTCCCACTTGTTAAGTTGGTGCATGGTGTACATTCCCAACTAGTTCTACAACACCTTATTCACTCTCTCAGTTTTCCCGTCTGTCTAGGGATGGTATGCTATACTAAATGTCAATTGAGTTCCAAATCCAAAAAATATTGATTTCGAAAATTGGATGTGAATTTGACATCCTGGCCTGAGATTATCTTCTTAGGTATGCCATGAAGCCTAAATATTTCCTTCATGAAGATATGTGCAATATCAATGCCTTGTAGGTGGACTTAATAATAATGAAGTGATTTTCCTTTATCAAATTTTCCGCCATCACCATGATAACATTTTTCTATTATGACATCTTTGGCAGTCTTATGTTGAATTCCATGGATTTGGCCTCCCACTTCCACTTCGATATTGGGATTGGTTGTAATAGTTTAGCTAGATGCCTACATTCCACTTTAACTTGTTGACACTCTAGACACTTGGCAATGTACACATTGACTTCATTTATTATACCTAGCTAATAATACATCTTCTTGATAGAGGTAACCATTTTATGATAACAGGGATGACTTGAATATGGTATTTTAAGAAACCCATCTAAAGTGATATTCTTTGAGTTGTCCTTGTAGGGTATATACCACTAGTCTTAGAACTTTAGCATCACATCATCTGTGAGTGTGTATTTCTTACTCAAAGGTCCATCTATCTCTTTTTCAAACAATCATATACATATTTGAAGTGTTCATCATGTACCAAAGCTTCCTCAGTATTTTCTCTGATGCTAAAATCTCAAGAACTTATGGATACCAAGTGGTTTACTTGAAAACTTATGCTAAGCACATCAACCACCCTATTCTACTTACCCTTGATATACTTAATCTCAAAGTAAAATTGACTAATGAGGGTTAACCATATGGCTTATCTTGCATTCAATTTAGGTTGGCCGAATAAATATTTTAGTCCCAATTGGTTTGACATCAACACAGACTTTCACCCGATCAAGTAATATCTCCACATTACTAATGCATGAATGATTGCTACAAGTTTGAAGTCATTAGTGAAATAGTTCCTCTCATGTTCATTTAATTTTCTTGATTCATAACAAATTACATGTCCTTCCCACAATAAATCTCTACCCAATCCTTCTTTACAAGCATCCATGCAAACTACAAAGTCGTTCTTTGGATCAACAATTCTTAAGATGGGCACATGCGTGAGAAAATACTTGAGTTGCGCAAAGATGGTTGCCCACTCTGATGTCCATTGATACTTTACACCTTTCCTTTGTAGATATGTGATTGGATGACCAATTTTTGAGAAGTATTAGATGAAACTTCAATAATATCTTGCCAACCACATAAATGATCTCAATTCTGTGAAATTTCTAGTGGTGTGCCATTCCATGATGGAAATGATTTTCTCGAGGTCCATAACCACACCTTCTTTTGAGATTATGTGCCACAAATATTGAACCTTGTTCTTAAAGAACTCATACTTACTAATCTTAGAATATAAATTGTGTTCCTTTAGTAATGATAATATTTCCTTCAAAATTCTCCTCATGCTCCTCTTTGGTTTTTGAGTATACCATAATATCATTAAAAAATACTAAAACATACTTCTCCAAGTATTGACTGAGCACATTGTTCATTAAGCACATGAACATGTCTAGTGCATTTGTAAGTCTGAATGGCACCACCATGAACTCATAGTGCATGTATCTTGTTATGAATGTTTTATTCTGAATGTCTTAATCCTTCATCTTGAATTGGTGATAGGCATACCTAAAGTAAAAATTTGAAAACACGATAGCTCCTCTTAGCTGGTCAAAAAAATCATCAATTATTAGTAGTGAATATTTAATTTTTAATGTTGCTTTGTTCAACAATTGATAGCTAATGCATAGCTGCAATTCTCCATCCATCTTCTTCACAAACAAAACTAGTCCTCCACAGGGTGACACATTGGGTCTGTTATACCCCTTATCTAACAACTCTTTTAGCTACAATTTCAATTCCATCAAGTCGAGGGTGCTCATGAGATAAGGTGTCTTAGAAATTGACATTGAACCAAACATTAGTTTAATAGAGAAATCGATGTCTCCCTTGAGTGGTAACCATGGTATTTCATCTAGATATACATTGTTGTACTAATGTAAAATGGGGTGGTTATTAACTTCAGTTTTGTTGTCCTCTCTCACATTTCTCACCTAAATCATGAATAGACTACACCATTTTTAACTGCACATGTTTGCCTGTAATGTGGGAATATATTTGACATAAATAGGTTTCTTCTTTCCTTACAATATTCTTCCCTTGCCTTCGTCATCAACACATTCCAAAGACTTATTGTAAGAGTCCACCTTGGTCTTATGGATTGTCAGCTAGTCCATATCAATTAGTACATCATACAAACCCAAAATAAGGATTTTGAGGTTCATCATTGTAACCATGCCATCCAGTTCTAAGTGGCATGACTCCACTAATTATATTACTTTCTTCCTAGCCCCTATAGCCAACTAAACCATCCATAGTTTGGTATGCTCAAGTTTATTTTACATGGTGTAATATTTTACAACTTTAGGGATAATAGAACTAAGTTTAGATAATGGATCAACTAAAATTGACACTAATTGGTTAATGATATTACCTTCCATCTCGATGACTAAGGCCTAATGGTATGCTTGTGGATTGTTTAATGTCGTGAAATATGAGGCATAATATGAGCTACATCATTCACCGTTGTCACCTCTTCTATATCGTATATCTGATCCAGGTCGGGGTTTGACGAAGGACCCTTCCAAGGCCTTTTACTTTTGTGATGTGTTAAATTGCATATTTAAAAGAACATAAGTGAAATAAATGTGCATGTTGTAAAGAAGAGAAAAATGTCAATCATCAACACTTGAAAATATAAGTCGTTGATAATGGAGTTCGTCCAGGAGGGACTACGTCTCCGGGCCTTGGTGTCAAGATGGTGTAGGCCGCTGCATTAAGTGTTATCAATAGTGATGATGTACATAGAGATGATGTTGCTATCATACAAGGAAAATGCCCTCACATAGGAGTGGAACCAAGAGATGTTCCACTACAGGAACTTTTAGTCAAAAGACTCCTATCAGTATGACACAAACTCATGCATGATGAGCATCCCACCAATATGGCATAAAATGGGTCTCAATGAAAACATGAATGACAACAACATGAGTATCCCATCAACATACAACAAAAGGGTCTCAAAACATAACATGATGAACCATAACAACAAGTACATCACATAGACGATTTCGCATCACATCAAGCAGGAATCATGAAAATGAGTAAGAAACAAGATCTGACATCAAGCGTCAATAGGGATATGTGCAACACAATGCATAGAAAAGGAAGTACATGAACAAACTGCATATACCTCACAACCAAGGGCCATCTAAAGAAGCAGATGTCAAACTGCTGAAGCTGCTCGGACCATCGATCTCATGACATCAATCACATGGAAATGGTTGCTCGTACATGAATGCTGACACTTGCATTCCACATAGAAAAGTGGCTAAAGAATAGAATTAGCAAATGAGAAATATGAATTCACCATCAGATTTGTGGCGTCG
Organism: Pinus taeda; assembly: GCA_000404065.3. Taxonomy (NCBI): domain Eukaryota; kingdom Viridiplantae; phylum Streptophyta; class Pinopsida; order Pinales; family Pinaceae; genus Pinus; species Pinus taeda. The sequence goes on from APFE031065191.1 coordinate 12,411, forward strand.
AATAGTGCAAAATCGATTGTCCAATTTTTGAATTCTGAGAAATTGAGAATCTAGGGCTCAAGGAATCTTTTAGATTCTCCCTAGATTCCTCAAAGATTCTTCTCCATGGGTGGATTGGAAATCTGCAACTCAAAAGGTGAATCTGACCTTGCCATTTGTGATCCCTATGAAAAACCATGAAAAACAACTGTAAACTTGACTATATTCTGACATGGAGAAAAATTACCTCCTCAGGAAAATTTCAAGGATCATGGTTTCACTACCCATTTCTGTAGCAGTCATGGTTCCACCCTCATACTTAAAATGGCTGAAACATGTAGAACTTTGATGGAGGCATGGACAACGCCATTGCATTCGTGGCATCGAGAAGTACTGAAACCATATAAAATTTGTCAAAACATGACAAAGTGAAATTTCACCCCTCGTGCAAAATGTTGCCTCGAACTACGTGCACAACCTCCTCCTATCTCAAAATCCGTGCCCACTCCTGGTTCCTCCATCTGCCTCGTGCACTATGCATAATGAGTTTTATGTAAAATACCTTTGACAGATTTAACAATGAGGTAGTTGTGGTGCATTGGTAAATTTGGGTATTAGTTGAGGAGGGGTCGGGTGGTCAAACCCCGCCCCTCCTTTTTTTTACACCTTATAGTTTTTCTTTAAACGAAAAAATGAATTTTAAAAGGGGTCGGGGCCACATTGGGCATCTTGCCCCATGCCTCTCGCACCAGCCTAAATCACATTAATTATGGGCGCATTGTTATATGGGGGTCGTGGTAGTTTTGGTACCGTCCTTGCTGCATTATTTACGAGTGTTCATTTATGGGCACGTACTACACATTAAAGGTCTGTGTATTATTATGGGGCCACCTAATTGGGGGCTGACCACGTGGGTTGGGTGGGTTCGACCATCGTCGTCAGCCTTAACCATATTTCTGTCGTCGCATTTTTTTAGTGTGACATTCGTTGGGGTGTGGGCTGGGTCAACCGAAGGTGGCCTGCCCACCCCCTTAACATTTGGTTAATATGTATGTGGTGTGGGTCACGGGCTTGGCGGAGTGATGGCCGTTGAGCCAAATTTAAATGTTGAGGTTTCGGGGGCGGCGGGGTCATGGCTGCCCGCCCCTTTTTTAATATTTTTTTTTGTTATGTAGTTTTTTGGGGTGGTGGGGTGGTGGCACGCCACCTCATTTATATATATATTATATATATATATATTATATATTAAAGGGGGGGTAATTTTCAAAGTTTTAAAACATAAGGGATATTGGGAAAATTAACGAGGCCACAATTTCGACCGATTTCGAGAGCTAGGTTTCATGCCTCGGGGTCCGTCAAATTGTACGACACTTAAACCTGGCCCACAGCCGAACTTTGACCAAAAATTTGACTGGATCGTTCTCCCTAATACGAGCTGAAACTGACGAAGCATTCACACTTAGGACGATGAGATCTACACTCTGGTCCTGGGTTGAAGTCATTCTAAGCACTTTGATTTTTGAGCATTCATAAAACCTCTTTGTCCTATGTGTCTCTGGAGCCACCTAGATCAATCCTCCCCATTGAGGATCTTTTGGTCCTCCAAAAGCATGAAAAATAATCTTCAACTCCTCTATACCTTGTCTGCATCACAAGCATCCTTAAAAGGTATCGCTTCCATCTCCTTCACCTTTGTTCTTCAAAGCCTTAAGTGACGAGCCGACAATTGCTACCTCTGCAACCTATAGTACATTGTTTTGCCAATTACATGCTTGACTTTCATGACCAGCGAATGACCCAAACGTCCCACAATTGCCATGCGTTTATAACACATACTCGGTGGTCAAGTTTACATCAATATGGATGTAAGACCCCAGCTATGACAACAAGGGAAACATATCATTGTTTCTCCAACAAGTGATGGAAAACACATCATCACTGCAACACATGATTTACAACAATAAGGCCAAACACTATTTTCTTTCGACAAGTGATGGAAACACGACATCACTTCCAGAGTTTAAAATGCAACTCAAAATAATACTAGACATCATTGTTGCAGAACAAGTGATGGAAAACACATCATCACTTTTACATTTTAAAATGCAACAAATGATTTAAAAAAGAATGACCATGAAACACTAACATATCTAGAAATTATTTTTCACTTACCAATGTGAATAGGTCACCTCCTTATAGCACATTTGTTTGTCGAATGACTTCTTCACCTGGTTCATGCACTGACGCTTTGTCTTTAAGGCATTGCTTTGGATGGACCCTCCAACAAGTTTCTCTCTGATGGCCACTTCTATTGCAATGACTACAATAGGTTTTATTCCTCCAGATCTGATTAACATGTTTCTTTACCTGCTGTTGAGAGGCCCTTTCAAGCCTCATCCTTTTGTGTGCTGCCATTCTTTTCCAACACTTAGAAAATATATGGTTATGTAATCCACAAAAGGTACATGTTTTTCGATGCCATGTTTTACGTTCATCATTAAAAACATGATTATAATCAAAATGACCATTTGAATATCGAAATTGGTTATACCTTTCATTTCCATCTCTGGTGGTAGTATGACGATGAGAGCTTGCCTCATCTCTTTCCCTGCAATGGAAACTACCATGGGATGATAGGGATGTTTTCTCATCATTCTCTTTCCTCGACGATTTTGATGATGTCTCGGAAGCATACGAGACCTTTGAGCATTCTCCTTTGGTGTGTCTCGAGCCTGCAAATTGAGGTCTTTGTAAAACCTCCAATGGTTGAGTTATGTCTTGGTTATTGACACCAAGTTCTTTTTCTTCCTCATGCCTCGTCCTTGTAAGGAGCCTCATGTTTTCCCTTGTAACTGGGATCTCCAAATCTCCAACAGAAATCATACTATGTGACGATGAAACTGAAAGGAAATCAACATCTTCTACCTCCTCTATCAATTTCGAAAGAACTGATGAGGGTTTCTCATCATCTATTGTTGGTGGTTCACTAGCTATCACGACGCATTCCCCAACTTCCTTTCTGACATACCCAAGTCTTGCTTGACGGGATGATTCTTCTACTTTGATGGGGTTGACAATTCCTTGGTCATTAATGCCCAAGACTTTTCCTTCATAGCCCATTCTCTTCAATAGTTTGGAGCCAATTCTTGTGGTATGATTTTCAAAAACATCAAAATCATCATCAGGAAACATACATGAATTTGGATAATTACGTTTTACCTCACATGGGTCACGCTGCAGCTTTTCCAAGGCCTCGTCCTTTGCTTGCAGCTGTCGTAGCAAACTTTGTTTATCCTCTTTCTCTTCAAGTGGATGCGTCTTCAATTCAACGTTCTACGTTTGAAGATCATGTTTGTTGTGCTTTAGTTCTTCCAGGGCCTCTCCCGTGGCTTGCAACTGAAGCTGCAATCACTCCTTTTCCTTTGTCTCTTTCTGTAGAGTTTCATACATTATTTCCACTCTTTTGGAAATCTTGTGCATGGTCTCGTACATTGCTTTTTCATCCTCTATCACTGCACGTTCCATTGTTCACGCTTGCAATTCACATCCACGCAAAGACTGCTCCGATATCACTTGATCCACGTCCGGGTTTGACGAAGGACCCTTCCAAGACCTTTTACTTTCATGATGTGTTAAATTTCATTTTTAAAATAACATAAGTGAAATACATGTGCATGTTGTAAAGAATAAGAACATGTCAATCATCAACACTTGAAAACATAAACCTTGATAACTGACTTTGTCCAAGAGGGACTACGTCTCTGGGCCCCGATGTCAAGATGGTGTAGGTCGCTTCATTAAGTGCTATCAATAGCAATGATGTACATAGAGATGATGTTGCTATCATACAAGGAAAATAACCTCACGCAGGAGTGGCACCAAGAGATGTTCCACTACAGGAACTCTCAGTCAAAAGACTCCTATCAGTATGACACAAACTCATGCATGATGAGCTCCTGCCAATATGGCATAAAAGGGATCTCAATGCAAACATGCATGATGATAACATGAGTATCCCATCAACATACAACAAAGGGATCTCAAAACATAACATGATGAATCATAACAACAAGTACATCACATAGACGATTCTCCATCACATCAAGTAGGAATCATGAAAATGAGTAAGAAATGAGATCCCACATCAAGCATCAACATGGATTTATGTAGCACAATGCATAGAAAAGGAAGTACATGAACACACTGCATATACCTCACAACCAAGGGCCAATAGAAGAAGTGGATGTCAAACTATTGAAGCTGTTCGGACCATCGATCTCATGGCGTCAATCGCATGGAAATGGTTGCTCGGACATGAATGTTGAAACCTGCATTCCACTTAGAAAAGTGGCTGAAGAATAGAATGAGAAAATGAGAAATCTGAATGCACCATCAGATTTGTGGCATTGAATAGTGCAAAATTGACTGTCCAATTTTTGATTTATGAGAGATTGAGAATCTGAGGCTCAAGGAATCTTTTGGATTCCCACTAGATTCCTCAAAGATTTTTCTCCATGGGTGGACTGGAAATCTACAACTCAAAATGTGAACCTGACCTTTCCATTGCGATCCCTGCGAAAAACCACCAAAAACGACTATAAACTTGACTATATTCTAACATGGAGAAAAATTACCTCTTTAGGAAAATTTCAAGGATAATGGTTCCCTCCCTGTTTCTGCAGCAGTCATGGTTCCACCCTCATACTGAAAATGACTGAAAAATGAAGAATTTTGATGGAGACATGGACAATGGCATTGCGTTCGTGGCGTCAAGAAGTGTTGAAACCATATAAAAGTTGTCAAAATCTGACAAAGTGAAATTTCACCTCCTGCAAAACGTTACCTTGAACTGCGTGCACAACCTCCACCTGTCTCAAAATCTATGCCCGCTCCTAGTTCCTCCATCTGCCTCGTGCACTGTGAAAAATGAGGTTTATGTAAAATACCTCTAGTGGATTTAACAATGAGGTAGTTGTGGTGCATTGGTAAATTTGGGTATTAGTTGAGGGGTCGGGTGGTCAAACCCCGCCCCTCCTTTTTTTTACACCTTATAGTTTTTCTTTAAACGAAAAATGAATTTTAAAAGGGGTTGGGTCCACATTGGACGGCCCGCACTATGTCTCTCGCACCAACCTAAAACACATTAATTACGGGTGCATTGTTATATGGGGGACGTGGTAGTTTGGGTATTGTCCTTGCTGCATTATTCACGGGTGTTATTTTATGGGTGTGTACTGCCGCATTAAAGTGTTGCGTATTATTATGGGGCCGACCACATGGGCTGGGGCATTTGACCCCTGCCGGCACCCTTAACCATATTTTTGTCGTCGCATTTTTTTAGTGTGAGGTTTGTTGGGGTGTGGGCCAGGTCCACTGGAGGTGGCCTGCCCACCCGCTTAACATTTGGTTAATATGTATGTGGTGCGGGTGAAGGGCTCGACGGGGTGATGGCCACTGAGCCAAATTTAAATGTTGAGGTTCCGAGGGTAGTGGGGTCATCACCGCTCGCCCCTTTTTTTTAAATAATTTTTTGTTATGTAGTTTTTTGGGGTGGCGGGGGTAGTGGCCCGCCACCTTCTTTAATAATATATATATATATATATTTTTTTTTAAAGAGGGAGGTAATTTTAAAGTTTAAAAAATAAGGGATATTGGGCAAATTAACAGGGTCACAATTTCGAACGATTTTGGGAGCTAGGTTTCATGCCTCAGGGTCGATTAAATTGTACGACACTTAAACCTGGCCCACAACCCAACTTTGACCAAAACTTTGACTGGCTTGTTCTCCCTCATACGAGATAGGATTGACAAACCATTTTCCCCTCCACGATCAGGATGACGAGATCTACGTTGTGGTCCTAGGTCGAAGTCATTCTAAGGACTTTTATTTTCGAGCATTCATAAACCCTTTGTCTTGTGTGTCTTTGGAGCCACCTGGGTCAATATCCTCATATCATTCTGCTTCCGCAAATTGAGGGTTGTCCTTTCACAGGTAGTTTCCCCCGCAATTCCAACATTGAATTTTCTTGTATCCCTTTGTTTCTTCTCTTGTTGGTTTTCAAGGCTTCCCTCTGTTAGTGGGATGTGTTTGTTGGAATATACCTTTGGCATGAGTTGAATTTCCCCCTTTTCCCATTTATTTGTGCCCAAAGGTTCTGATACTTTCCCTTTGATGTTGCTTTGATATCTCTTCCAATTAATTTGACTCTCAACCTTATGTTTGAATTACTCACAATATTAATTGGTTTTCTAGATAGTGTCTTCCAATGTTTTAGTTTCATTAAACTCAATCTTTTCTCTAAATCAGTGGGGCATCCCACTCAGGTACAACTGAATTTTACCTTTTCGTCCTTGATATAAATTACATACCCTAGTAACTCTTAATATTTATTTATGTATTCATCTGCATTAAGTTGTCCCAACTTGAGTTCATGAAACTCTTTTACCTTAGCATCATAATTTGATGGGCTAGGTCTCGTGCAACCCCCTCTGTGTTGTAGGTCTAATTTCATTTGAAAGAAGGTGCGATGGCAGTGAACCATATTGTGCAAAGTTCAAGACATCAAACCCTATCTAATGAATACAAAGACTAATATCAATTAATTTACTAATTTTAATTATTAAATTTGAGGAGGGTATTGACTTTCGTTGGCATATATTTTAAATTAATTAACTCACATTAATCATAAAATCGGGCAACGATTTTCAACCATATGAAATCCTATTTAATTAATACAAATACTAATATTACTTAATTTACTAACTCTAATTATTAAATTGGAGGGGTATTTAGTTGCAGATGGGGTGCATACACATCTTTATTGCCTATTGCCTAGTACACTATATCAGTTGGAATGATGGAAAGGGGTCTAACACCCGTGAAGTTCTTTCTCTCTAGGGTTTATTATATTTGGCTTGAAGGTTTGATATGGAGGTGTTGGAGGTATTAGGTGACTCTTATATGGTGATTGATTGGGCATCAAAAAATACGATTTTTAATCCCCCTCTTATACAACTAGATGAGGAGATTCCCAGTGATTATTGAACAATTCAAGGAGTTGACTTTTTCTCATACACGCTGAGAATTCAACATTGTTGTTGGCAAGCTATCAAAAGATGGTCTCAAGCTGCCATTTGGTGAAATATGCTATTCATAATTTGCAAACAACAACAAGCATGGAAGTAGTAAATCTCCTATATATATGATTCATTCGGGGCTTGGCATTAGATGATTTCATTCTAGAGGTGGTCTTTTTGCTATCGCAATTATGATCTCTGTTTCTACACTTCTTTACCTCTGGCAAGATGGTATTTTTGGGACATTGACACCAAAACGTTGTTGATTTCTATTGAATAGGTTTTATGGGTTTTATGCACTAGGACCTCTAATTTTAATAAACATATTTATCTTTTGAATTATGTAAATGTTTTATGTTAGGTTTGTAGTTCATAATATTAAGCATATCTAATTTACAGATCTTAGATACTATCTTCATAATCTCTAACATGGATGTATACTATCTTGATAATCTCTAACTTTGGATCTTTGATGGTTTTTGTAGATTCTTTTGAAATGTAACTATTCTCTAAGACATATGTGGATACTTATATGTTGGCATATTGACTTATGAACTATGTAAAGTCACTTATATTTTAATATAAAAGTGTTGGTTTTTCTTTATTGAAGAAAAAAAATGTTTACAGAAAACTCTAGTCCAAATGTGGTGTAGGAACTAATAAGAGGCACTACCATAGTTGACATAAGAGGAGCTAATAAGGCTACACTACTTGGGATAGTTAAACTGTAAAATCAGATCTGGACGGACTCAGCGGACTTGGATTGATAATTAAAGCACTCTAATTTTACAACTAATAAGACTATAGTATGGATTTTAGTGAATCTGCAGCTAATGCTATAAGATCAAACATATTATACCTCTTGTCGATGTTTGTTGTTGAAAGCAATAACATCAGCAAGTGTGCAGACAAGAGACTCTTAAAGTTTTGAAAGATACATATTCAAATCCTGTTTAAAATCATACAAAAAAACTATCTCCACGTCAGTCAAATCCATGTTGAAGATGGCATTGATACTGCTATTTGCCACCGATGTTGCCCCTTTCTGCCTACAAAGTAGAAAACAACAGTCTTTTACAACATATATTTTTTCATAAATTGGATGTAGTACTACTTTATCTTTGGTAAACTTAAAATATTAGAATTCATCCTGATATGACCTTGAAGTGGCCAGATGTTTCTAAAAGGCTACTGCTTCACTGGATCCATTAATGCCTCCAAAAATGCTGTCTTTTGCCATGCAACCCATTAGGCTTGAGGAACTACGTATAGCCACCATTTGGGATAAACTATGCTGCACTTTTCGAGGCTTTGTGATCTCGTGGGTCATAACGAACAAATTCATCTAGAAGGTGAACCACGTCAGTTAGAGTTCTACAAATGGGTTTGTTATGTACCACCAAATTGGGGTCAACACAAATTCATCTCCAAATCAGTCCAAGAGAAAACTAAGAAAAAAATGTAAAAGATTACACAATTCTTCAAAGCACATTCATTTACAAGTTCGAGGAAAGACTGTTAAAGGTTATCAAACTATGCTAAGGTGAGGTATAACCTCACCTTGGAATTTGGAGATCAGGGAAAGACCAATTTCCACCGAGTAAGGTCCTGATCTAGCAAATAAAATTTGAGGGTTCTAACTAATTTGGGGTTCTAGAAAATAATTTTAAAGAGAAGGAATACTTCAGGAAAATTGCATTTACTCCATAGTGTCTTGGTGGTGTGAGATGGAAATGACTCCAGCCCTGCTGGTGAGTCTAACTGTGGGTTTTATTCCAACAACTCCATTAACACTAGATGGAGAGAGAATTGAGCTAGCATCTTTTGTGCCTAGCATCACCCCTGCCATATTCATTGCCACAACCACCACTGATCCTATGCTAGATCCACTTGGATCAACTATTAATACATATGGATTCTTCACAATTCCAACCCATCATCAGATCCAATTTTACCCACTGTAAGCTATATGATATGATAGCATAGTGAAACTCAAACTTAAAATGTCTTAACCGCAAAAACTAAACTGGGGAATTCTTCAAGATACCCCATATCATTAGTTTTTCAAAGAATTTACACATGACTATAATTGCATAATGCTATGTTAAATCAGTACTTAAAATAAATCTATACCAATATTGAAAAATGTAAAACAAAACAACCTTGACCTAGCCTCCTCTGGGACTCCAACCATTGGGTGCAGTGCAAGACCTGACATCTGCCCACTTACTCATGCTTGCTTTACCCAAAATTATTGCACTAGACTTCCTCAGTTTTTTCACCACACCTGCATCCCTTGCAACCTTGGAATCCAACAGAGCAAATGATCCACCAGTTGTATTGAGCTTGTCATTGGAGGTAATGATGTCCTTGATTAACAAGGGGATTCCATGGAGAGCTAATTGAATGGTTCCACCTGATTTTAGTCTCTGGGTATCTGCCATGTCTGCAAGTAGGAGTGCATCTTGATTTAGTTCCATAACATCATGAAGCATTGTATTGAGTTTCTTAATCCGATCGATATAGTACTCCATGAGTCCTCTGGAGGTGAGCTTTCCTACCTTGAATGCTTGTTGAATTTCTAGAATTGTTGCTTCTTCTATGTTGAATCCTTCCACGGATTGGTTATGAAGAATGGTAGGAAATGGGGTTTCATGTGAAAATATTATGAAGGAAAAGCATGGTGCTATGATGGCCATGGCAGCCCATGAGTATCATGAGTAGTGAGATTTCATCTTGGTATTTTGATGAGCATCCCACCAATATCGTGAGTAGTAAGATTTCATCCACTACAGGAACTCTTAGTCAAAAGACTCCTATCAGTATGACACAAACTCATGCATGATGAGCATCCTACCAATATGGCATAAAAGGGATCTCAATGCAAACATGCATGACGACAACATGAGTATCCCATCAACATAAAACAAAGGGATCTCAAAACATAACATGATGGATGATAAGAATAAGTATATCACGTAGAATATTTCGCATCACATCAAGCAGGAATCATGAAAACGAGTAAGAAACGAGATCCCACATCAAGCATCAACATGGATCTATGCAACACAATGCATAGAAAAGGAAGTACATGAACACACTACATATACCTCACAACCAAGGGCTAATAGAAGAAGCAGATGTCAAACTGCTGAAGCTTCTCGGACCATCAATCTCATGACATCAATCGCATGGAAATGGTTGCTCACACATGAATGTTGACACCTGAATTCCAGTCAGAAAAGTGGCTGAATAAAAGAATGAGCAAATGAGAAATCTGAGTGCACCATCAGATTTGTGGTGTTGAATAGTGCAAAACCGACTGTCCAATTTTTGAATTCTAAGAAATTGAGAATTTGGGGCTCAAGGAATCTTTTAGATTCCCCTTAGATTCCTCAAATATTCTGCTCCATGCGTGGAATGGAAATATGCAAATCAAAAGGCGAATCTAACCTCGTCATTTTGATCCCTGCAAAAATCATGAAAAACAACTATAAACTTGATTATATTCCGACATGGAGAAAAATTACCTCCTTAGGAAAATTTCAAGGATCATGGTTCCACTCCCTGTTTCTGCAGCAGTCATGGTTCCACCCTCATACTGAAAATGGCTGAAAAATACAGAATTCTGATGGAGACACTAGTAGTGCCATTGTGTTCGTGGCATCAAGAAGTGCTGAAACCATATAAAATTTATCAAAATCTGACAAAGTGAAATTTCACCTCCTGCAAAATGTTGCCTCGAACTGCGTGCACAACCTCTTTCTATCTCAAAATCCATGCCCGCTCCTGGTTCGTCCATCTACCTCATGCACTATGAAAAATGAGGTTTATGTAAAACACCTCCGCTAGATTTAACAATGAGGTAGTTGTGGTGCATTGGTAAATTTGGGTATTAGTTGAGGAGGGGTCGGGTGGTCAAACCCTGCCCCTCCTTTTATTTACACCTTATAGTTTTTCTTTAAATGAAAATTGAATTTTAAAAGGGTTCGGGTCCGCATTGGGTGGCCCGCCTCATGCCTCCTGCACTAACCGAAAACACATTAATTAGGGGCGCATTGTTATATGGGTGACGTGGTAGTTTGGGTACTATCCTTGCTACATTATTTACGGTGTTATTTTATGGGCACGTACTGCTGCATTGAAGGGCTACATATTATTATGAGGCCACCCACTTGGGGGCCAGCCATGTGGGACGGGGGGTTCAACCCCCGCTAACACCCTTAACCATACTTCTATCGTCACATTTTTTAGTGTGAGGTTTGTTGGGGTGTGGGCTAGGTCCACTGGAGGTGGCCCGCACATCCCCTTAACATTTGGTTAATATTTATGTGGTGCGGGTGGAGGACTTGATGGGGTGATGGATGCTAAGCCAAATTTAAGTGTTGAGGTTCTGAGGGTGGCGGGGGTAGTGGCCCACCACCTCATTTACAATTTTATTTTTTTTTTGTTAAAGAGCGGGGTAGTTTTCAAAGTTTTAAAAATAAGGGATATTGGGCAAATTAACGAGGTCACAATTTCGACCGATTTTGGGAGCTAGGTTTCATGCCTTAGGGTCAATCAAATTTTAGGACACTTAAACGTGGCCCACAACCCAACTTTGACCAAAACTTTGACTAGCTCATTCTCCGTCATATGAGCTTGGATTGACGAACCGTTTGCACCTCCATGATCAAGACGACGAGATCTATGCTATGGTCCTAGGTCAAATTCATTATGATCGCTTTGATTTTCGAGCGTTCATAAACCCTATTTGTCCTTTGTCTCTCTCTTTGTCTTGTGTGTCTCTAGAGCCACCTGGATCAATATCCTCATATAATTCTACTTCCGCAAATTGAGGGCTATCCCTTCATAGGTGGTTTCCCCCACAATTCCAACATTGAATTTTCTTGTATCCCATTGTTTCTTCTCTTATTGGTTTTCAAGGCTTCTCTTTGTTAGTGTGATATGTTTGTTGGAATATACCTTTGGCATGAGTTGAATTTCCTCCTTTTCCCATTTGTTTATGTCCAAAGGTTTTAATACTTTCCCTTTGATGTTGCTTTGATATATCTTACCATTAATTTGACTCTCAAAATTATGTTTGAATTACTCGTAATATTAATTGGTTTTCTAGATAGTGTCCTCCAATGTTTTAGTTTCATCAAACTCAATATTGTCTCCAAACCAGTGGGGCATCCCACTCAGGTACAATTGAATTTTTACCTTTTCATCCTTGATATAAATTACATACCCTAGTAGCTCTAAATATTGGTTTATGTATTCATCTGCATTAAGTTGTCCCAACTTGAGTTCATGAAACTCTTTTACCTTAGCATCATAATACCTCAAAGACATATAATTCTCCTAGAAATTTTTTTCAAACTCACTCCACAACAATTCCTTTTTTGGAATTTATTTAATGTTGCTTAAGTCCTCCCACCATATATCTACCTTTCCTTTTAAGTTGAAGATTGCTACCTAGACCTTCATGTTTTTAGAGTAATCATGTATGCTTAAATATTTCTTCATCCTGAGTAACCAATCCTATGCCTCTCCAACTTCTTATTCTCCCCATTGAAGGTGGGGGGTTTCACTTTCTTAAATTCCTTGAGCATTCGACTTTTGTCACTCCTTCCATGTCAATAATGTGTAGATCGAGGAGGTGTGTAAAGGGGAGAGATGCACAGAGTGGGGAGGTGTGTAGAGCAAGGAGGTGTGTGGAGGGAAGAATATGAAATTTCTTCGACACATGTTAAACTTGACTAAGTATAAAAATATTTAAGAGAATTCAACTTTGGGGGTCAACAACTCCCTCGACAAATGAACCAATAATCCATGTTGCAAATCCATCTATTTCCAAATCTATTTTGATGTTTTTTCCACTATGGTCACACTATGGCACTTCAAATCTCTAAGGAAGGACAAACAACACTTCAAATCTCTAAGGAAGTTGTGTATGAGATTGAAGCACAATTATCTTCCCAAAAAAGCTAAAATCTTTATAAGAAATGGCATATGAAACCACAAACCATACCTCTTATTTTGGCATCAATGGTGGGGACAATGGTGTGCAAAGACAATTTTAAACAAACCCTAGGGCAAAAAACCCTTGTTCCTATCATGAGGTAAGAAATCCATGTTGCTTGGTCAACATTTTACTCAACCTTGGAAGGTAAGTTTTCGATCTAGAGATGGTTGGGAAAATGGCGTGCAAAGACAATTTTCTACAAACCCTAGGGGAAAAACCCTTATGCCTATCATGAGGTAAGAAATCCATGTGCCCTTGTGCCTATCACGAGGTAAGAAATCCATGTTGTTTGATCAACATTTTACTCAACATAGTGAACACTCACCTAGGCTACCTTTCATGTTCCATGAATATAGTAGCCTATTTTAGCATATTATATTGGTGGGTTAGCAAATGATCAAGGTGGGTTTTGGTATATTGTGCATGGGTCACAATACCTTTTAATATATTCTCTTTATGTGCAACTTCGATCACTACCTCAAGGTGACTCCACAGCTCTAAGAAAATTCTAGGTCCATATACTACTAGTTTAAACCTTTATTGTTATTAGTGCAACTCCCTTATTATATTGTTGTGCCCATGTAATCCCCATATTTTTATTATTATGCCCCATAGAATCCCACTATTGTTATTATTGTGCCCTTACAATATTTTTGTTATGTTGGCTCTGATTATATTATGACCCCTTAGACTGCTATATATAAAAATGATGCCTTATCATTTGTATCATACAAGAATTGTTCATTTGAGTCATGTAAAGGATGTTTCCCCCTCAAAAAGGCTTGAAGGAGTTTATCTATCTTTTCTACCTTTTTTTGAGCTGATTTCATAACATTTGGTATCAGAGCCTTGGATTCTAGGGTTTTGCTGCTCCAAATACGCCATCATGGAAGTTTAGCTATAACTTTTTCTGCGATGTTTCAGAAGCTTAAAAAAAACCCATTTGAGTCGAAATCGTTCTAAACCTGAGGTCTGAATTTCAAATCTTGTCTCACTATATTTTCAGTGATATGATCTGAGAAAGTTAGAGTTTTTGGAAGCTCCATAATTCCATTTCAAACAAGTCATCGTGGAATTTTCGCTATAATTTATTTTATACAACGGTTCAGATTCTGAAATGAAAACCCATTTGAGTTGCAATCGTGGTGAAGTTGGCGCCCTAATTTCATATCTTGTTTCACTATATTTTCGGAGATACAATCCAAGTCATTTAGGGTTTTTGCAGGCTCCCGAATTACATCCAAGACAGATGACCTGGGGAAAATCGTCATAACTTTCTCTCTGAGAATTAGATTGAAATTTCGTAAGAAGGTGCAGAAAGAAGATCGATTGTACTTTTCTGTGTATGTTTTTAGGTCCGAACATCGAAATAGTAATACATGGAACTCCGTACAACTTCAATCTATTGAAAAAGTATATAAGCAGGTTGTTGGGCTAATTTATTGACTAAATTAACACAGGTATTTAATTATCAATCCGGGTTTGTAAAACTTGGACGCAAATACACTATATATGGACATTAGATATAATCAAGTTTAGAAGATAAAATTTGGAGATTTAAAGAAGTACATATTACAAATATAGCCTACATTAATAATTTCAATTCACCTTGCAATGAAGGAAGGGTGAAATGACTCTTAACTTAAGAGGTCCAATTCTTCCTCAATTATTACTTGATGAATAGAAATTAGAAACTATGAGCTCTCAATAGCTTAAGATGGCCAAATCATCAATGAAGGGAGGCTCTTAACTTAAGAGACCTTTGGTATTTCCCATCATGATTCATTCACCATAATGCTATCAATTGAAGATTGAAAATTCATAAGAAAAACTGCTTGTATGTAATCAAGGAAAACCTAGTTTCAATCCACCAATTTAACAAAAGGGGTGTTCAACTTGAACACCTTGTTATTCCATCTTACTAAAGTGGTGAAGAAACTAAGATTCAATAAAATAAATCATCACACATCAACCATAAGCCAATCTGGAGCAAAGCACATAAACAAGTTCTAAAATAACCAACTTATGGAAAATTAAACTAGTCTAACAAAGAAGTGTACTTAGCTTGGAGTGGGGGTCCTCCACCCTTGCCTTGCACACTTGAAGAAATATCAGCTACATCAACTTCAGTAAATCAACCAAGCATGAACAGCAGATTGGAATGAAACAAGTTCTTCAAATTAGCTTCCAACTCAAATTATACAAAAGTTACATACAAATTCCATTACAAAAGCCATCAAATTCTTGGCTTTAAATAGAGGTTTAATGAAACAAACTGATCTATATTATCTATAACACTCATATCTACTCATATCCACCTATCTAATTCGAACTCATCCAATTCATCCCAAGAAATATGGTCAATCCCATAAAATCTCAAAACTGCCCTATTTCCTAGGGATTTTCTGGTGACTAGTCATGTTTGACCAGCCTTGACCGGGCCTAATAAAGCTTGTTCTGGCCGAACCAAGTGGAGTTAGCTTAGTCCTAGTTCCCAAGCTATCCATCCATGCATCAAACTTGAGCCCAAGTGTCCTGCAAACATGTCATCCACATAGCTATTACGGGAATTTCTGATTCAGTCCAAAATTGCACTTGAAACTCAATTTTAATAAAAACTTCTAGAAATTGCAAAATTAAAATTAAACACCTGAATATGCATAAAATACATCAAAATGAGATGGATGTGATGGAAAATGGATGGAAAATATAAGGATTAAGTAGGTTTCCCTAAGCAAAAATAGACCAAAATTGAGAGCCAACATCTCCCCCTTGCTGATCTTCAAGCATGTCCTCATGCTTGTCTTTGTCTCATTGATCTTCTGCCTCTATATGCTGACCTCCCTTACTATTCTACCGATGGCTCTATCCCTTGAAGATGAATATTTTTCTTGAGCTACCTGTAAAAGGATATCTATGCTTTCATGTACTTCTTCTCTTTTCTTGTGGATGACTTTCTTTACCAATATATCATTCTGGATGAGCAGCTTCAGATGACAAATAAAACTTGAATTTTGCAATACATCCGACACAAGATTCATGTCCCTCTCAAATGAAAAATTTTACTCAAAGCATCCAATATCCAGTTGCCCTTACATCTCATTAAAAGAAGCAATTTTTTTATGTCTAGGCATTCACTTTCAATTTAGCCACTCGTTTATCCATGCAATTTACAAAATAGGGGTTGAAAGAACCATAAAAATATCCTAAACAGAAATGAATTTGAGAAAATTGCCCACACGGAGTCTAAATAGGCTCGTTCTAAAGAAAACCCATGTTTTCATTTTTAAAATTTCATTTTATTTTACTCAGAAAAAGGCAACGAAAAATAGTAGCTTCTCAAAATTGAAATGCATTCCTAAGATTGAATGATCATTCAATTTGCAATCAATTTTTTTTCTCTTCTAATTTTTTCTCCAGTATCCTGCTTACCTCTTTTCTGATGCTCTTTTTAAAACAATTGAATTGCAAGCTTGTTTGATTTCTGTCTCATGACAACAATAAGTCATTGCTTTTTTTTTTAAATCATTACCCTTTGCAGAAAAAAAAAACAAACACCTCTTGTAAAAAAACTGAGCTCTGCTTTGAAATGGAAATACATAAGAAAAATATGTTAATGTAATCTCAAGATATTGTTTTTCTGCTCCTTATATAATTCACCATGCAAGCCAAGATTCAATAACTAATCTTCGGCACTGTGCTAATCATCATAAAGAAACTTGTTGCTCACTGTTCAATGGTTTGTATCACCCCTACACTGTTTAAAAAATAAAGGATTTTCATCGTTAATAGCTCTTCAAACAATCAACGCATTTCCTACAAAAACTCAAATGACTCGGCCCTTTGAAAACCTCTGCTATACAATGCATAATATACTACCTTGATTGTCAATACAATCCAATCCCCTACAGCGACCAAAATTCATTCATGTACACAGTATACGTTTACACATTACAGTTTTCTTTTAATCAAAATCATGCAATATATATCCTTGTGTAACAATGGAAACAAACGTATCAGCCATACAAATAACACTTTGCCTCCTTTGCTATGCAAGGTCATTGTTTACAAAAGCTTTGTTTCGCATATGATCCCATAGATATGTTAATGACGTGTTTTGCATGTGAAATATGGTTGGAATGCCGCATTGCTTTGCATAATTTTCGTGCCTTACTCAGCGCCTTGATTGATGAACAAATCGTGTTTCCTTATCACATAGTTGTTTACTTCATTAATATTGTTGTTCATCTAACCCTTGTATTTATTAATTTCTAGAATCAAGATGTAGTTTCGGCATTTACCTGGCTATTGGCGAGTTCTGAGGATTGTTTAATGGCACTCCAAATCCAGATGATCTTGAGAAAAATCCCCAGATTTCTTCATGAACCTCTGTTGCATTTATTAAACATCCGATCTTACCTTATTCACCTGCACAATCTATGGGATTTAACTCAGCATTAAAACTTATGTATAACTGCCTTATTTCTACGCCTTAGCTTTGCATTTCTCTCTGCATTTTTTATGGCTCCAGCTTCATGCACGCGATGAAAGGCTCAATCACTGAGCTGGGTTTCATTTTAATTATGGAAAATAACATTAAAGAGTTTCTTTAAATGTAGTTTGACCCGTTATTTTACCTTCCAAGTCATTTTTTGTTCTGAATAACTATAGCTGTAGCTCATTCTCTGTTCTGCGTCATTCATGGTTGCATCCTTCCTGTGGCCGCGTTCTCCGGATCCACAGTGTATAGGCCTTTTTACGGCTTCAATAGCTAAGAGAGTGTGTTCTGCGTAGCCGTAGCTCTGTTAAAACGCACAGGGTTTTTTTCAAAACGTTTTTACCTCAAGCTCAAAGCTTATACACTAATTTATTTTTCAACGCTTCATTGTTTTCTCTTTGAGCTAGCCTTTGGCTATGATGGTAGAAGAAAGACTTATCTCAAAGCTTGTTTCGTTGTAATGGTGAAGGATAGCTGTAGCATATTTTCGAATATATTTTGACTATTTTTCACATCCAGCGATGTCTTTCACTTGTGTACTTGTGGTTGCTTATGTTTCATTGTGTGTACTCTCTTACTATGTTCTTGTCATTCCATTTGTCATCCGTATTACGTTGTCCACATTCTTTAACATTTCATCCTTCAATCATAACCACCCTCATTACGCTGCATGCCCATACTTTAGCTTATTTGCATCATAATTCCATGTCCTTCGTTGCATTGTATTTCCACCATATGTACCATGCACTCATTTCAATTTAATGGCTTCCATAATGTGCATGTTTGCTATTTACTGCAATGTATTTCCATAAGCCTGCTATGATAATAGCCTTACCCCATCAAATTACCATATACTTGCCACCATATCGTATTTCATGCATATAGCACTAATAGCATTTCTTCTTATGCGCCATGATAAGGTTTAAAGGCTTTGCAATATGTGCATCTCTTATATCTCCTATGTTGTTTTAACATATCGTTTTAATTTTAAAATGATCATTCAGGTCATATTTAAAATTATTTCTGTGATGCTAATTGCTTGGTTTGTTTATGCAGGTTTCATTTCATCTTTTAATCTATTTCCGCTTGAAGGAAAAATGATTAAGATTATATACTTAGGGTTAGGGTTATTAAAGTTATGAAGTGAATATGAAATATATGAAGGGAATGTAGAATATAAGGGTTATGGAATATGAGGGTTATGGAATGAAATACAAGATGTACATATGTACAATGGATTAGGTATAGGGTAAATGTAGAATGTAAATGTAGGATGGACATAGGCTAATGGGTATAGAATAATGGATATAGGATGAGGGTAATGTAATGAATATAAAATATGCATTCAGGTAGTAATCTCAATTTTAACAATGTCTAGAAATTTCTACAAAAATGTAAATTTGCAAGAACAAAATTGTGCACTTACGATACTTGTACTTCCCTATAGTATTGGATGAATGTTGTTGTTCTTTAACAATATTGGATGAAGTTGTCTTGATCAAATATCATAGATAGATAGAGCTTATTTATGCTTTCTATTCTAGCATCCTTCATTGATTCTGGTCCATTGATTGTTGATGTCGTTCAGGTCCCTCTGCAATTGATTCATGATAACTCAGGTCCCTTCTGTCATGTACATTTTTATGCAATATATACATGTGTTTTTTCAACATTTCAGGTCCCTCTACAATTGATTTCAAACATGTTTCAGGTCCCTCTGCCAACAATACAAGTTCCATCGTCAATTCAGTTGCACAACTAAGTTTATTTTTGCGAACCTTCCCCCCTTGCTGATGGGAAGACTTGTCCTCAAGTCTTGTTGATTCTGGAGGATGATTCCTGCAAACTCAAACTGAAAAAATGGTAAAACAAAATAGAGAATTCATATCGGCCAAACAAGTTGGTTTTCC
>APFE031065191.1:58187-73324 GCA_000404065.3 Pinus taeda
ATTTGTAATTCATTCTTTTTTTAATATGGAGTTGACATGTAACATTTTAAAAAATATTTATAACATATATAGAGAGAAAGTCCCATGGATCTACATTTTTTATTTCCAAATATGATTGGGACATGTATTAAAATTTTGATGTGTAGAATGCAAATCATAAATAAAATAATTCAATGTCTAATATATATACATATAGTGTTGCTCAAAATCAACATATACCCATCTTCACTTCGAAACTACCAAGATCTAAGAGGAATAAAATATTTCGACTTGCAAGCATTTCCTTAAGTTTTGGATTAAAAAAATGTTTGCATGTTGAGAAGTTTGATGCCTCTTAGCACTTGGTAGATATGGAGTTAAGATGGATCTATTCTAATTAAATATGTGTTCATCAATATTAGATAACAAGATGTTATCAATATTAAATTGTATTATATTAATTTAATTTTCATTTTCGTTTTTTTATAAATCTTAATTTAAAATTTCAATAAACTTTTTATATTCCTTAATTTTATTTCTTATATCAAAATTTTTGTTAAATTAATTTTATTTCTAAATATATATTTTTTTAAATCGAGTGCAAGTGGAGTGATTGTAGCATACCAACTGTTAGAAGTGGAATTTGAGTGATGTAATAAACAAATTGTTACAAAACCCATTTATAGTTTGAGTGACCCTCTAGGAGTGATTGTAATATATAACCAATTTTTACAAAACCCAGAAGTGGAAGTTGAGTGATCTAACAATCAATTGTTACAAAACCCTTTTATAGGTTGAGTGACCCTCTAGGAGGGGTGTGTGGCTTTTTCGCTCTGCAACTATGGTGGTCATTCGTTAGTGCCATATGAATAATTTTCTAGATCTCTAGGGACTTCATTCCTACTAACTTCACCATGGGTTTGTGTTGGAACAAGATGTCTGACCATATTTCTCATTACTCCTTAGAATGTGATGAGGGGCCCATGTGGTTAGGTTTTTCATGGGTTCTGGGTCCCTCTTACCCCTGCATGCCTAGTCACTTTCTATAAGTTTCTACCCTTTCTATCCCTGGGATTATTCTATTGGTTTTTTGTTTACTCCTAACATGTCGTTGATTTCTCTGGATGTTTATTTGGGTGGGCCAGATGGCGATGCGAGATGACAGCTAAGTCGGCGGATGAACTAGTCTCGAGATCTCCTCCTGCTCCTTTTTCTCGCGTTGGGGTCTCTTGACACACTCTTTCACATGCCCAAAAGGCTCTATCTCTAGGTTCTGAGAAGCCCTTGCTTTCTCTTGGTAGTGATATTGAAATTAGTTAGCTTTCGAGTCTCTCTGTATGCACCTTGATGGAGAAATTCCATTATATTTCTCTCTCAAAGGCTCAGATACTAACATGGGTCTCCATGCACTGGAAGTCGCTACTAGGATATTGTCCTACTTTTAGTATTTTGATGAACAATTGGATTCACTTTCATTTTTTGGACGAAGGCGAGCTACTCACTATTTTGCAACCCCCTTGGGTCATAGGTTGAGGGTTTTTATGGCTGGAGCAATGACAAATAGGGTTTACCCTACTCACTGCAAAACTTAAGTCACATTATCTGCAGGTTAATATGGTAGGGTTTCCTTTAAGGTTAATGGATGAGCCAAATTATCATGAAAGTGGCAAATAATATCAGGAAGTTTATATTTTTTTGAGGATATGTCTCTAGTCACCTTTGAAAAGTGGATATTGTGGGTACTGGTGGAGATGGACCTTGGAAATGGTTAACCATATTAAATGGAGATTATTCTAAGTGATTCATATTTCAATTTACGTTTGGACTACTGGAAAGTCTCGTTCTAGTGCTTGGTTTGCCACTAAATAGGCCACCTTAAGGTGACATGCAATTTTTTGGGTTTAAAGAGTTCTCAAAACCCAAGTCAGTGTGTTAGGGTTTCTCCCATGACCTAGAATAACCTTTTTATTTATGATGAAGATCTTCAAGGTGGTAGAGCGAGTACTTTGAAGCAGTCATTTTCTGGTTGGATTTGCCTCAGGATGATGTTGGGTCTTTTCTGGAAACTCTTAGAAATGGGCCTTTCAATGGGGTTTGTCCTTCTATGGAAGTTTTAGGCGCGGTGGAATTTGTCTCATCTCCTCACATTTCAAAGGTTTAGGTGAACAATTTTTTAGATGATGGAGGTGCCATCCTCAAGCACAAGTGATGTATTTGTACTTCCTCCTTCCACAACCGGGATTTCATTGAATCTGTTGGACGCTATTTCAGGTAAGCTTCTCCAAACTCTCTCGAGAGATGGTATTTTATTTTTGGATAATCTTGCAAATTTTTCTTCAAATCCCTTTGTTGTTATTGTACCTTCCTCTTGTAGATTACCTCCACTTGATTCTCTTTATAACCTTCCCCTTACTCCTATCATTCCCAATCTCCCTATTTACAAACCATCACACTCTTTCAGTATAAATCCCATTCTTCTCTCTTCAAGAATCTCAAGGTCCTCTCTCTTTGCATCAGGCCTTTTAAATAGCCATGTATCAACCACAGGCCCTCTTGCTGATGCTTGACCTCCTCCCCTAAATAATCCATCTCATCATACTGCTATAAAGGAGGGGGTTTCACAAGCGACTAATTTCCCTCTTGACCCTTCTTATTTTTCATCCTTAAACCTAGTTTCCATTCCCTCCTATCATTCCCCACTGTCCAACATATCATTGCAAGAAAACGATATGTCCTCCTTTAATAATGTCACCGTTTAGAAGAAGTGACCAATCAAAGAAAATATTGCCCATGAATCTATCACTCACGGTGATCGTTTTCTAGAGTTTTTTAATATATATGATGTGAAATTTTCAACTCATATTACAATAATTGGAAATTATTCTTTTAACTGATTAAAATTAAGTGCAATTTATTTCCTATGACAAACAACGAATAAAATCACAACTACAATTTTCACCATAAAACATCACGAAAAATAAAATACTAGAACTAAGAAATATAGAGCCGACACACAATAAAAATGACACCATTATTTTTGGACAAATGTCCTCGAAAAAACCCAATTTGGGAAAACTGGTGTACAAGATGAGGGTTTTATTTATTATATGCAACAACAAAAATTTTGAGTACAAATATGGATGCCAAGCTGACTATCGTCTAGAAAAATATACTACCAAAATTATATGGAGGAAATTCCTCCCTTTTGCAATCAAACTCGGCCCCTCTGGCCTTGCTCGCACTTCCTCCTAATAACTCACTGACAAGAAATACACACTTCTTGGCCTAGATAATTCACACTACCTGCTAGCTGGGTCTCAATGAGTCGTCCCACCTTCCTCTGGCCTTAGAGGTGAATCGATCTACCTTTCAGGTGATCTGCCGATCTCCAACAATTGAAAGGATCACTTTTCGACACTTCAAACTAGGGTTTATGGTTGCTCGAACTAGCTGATCGGCCTCTCTGCAAAAATAATTCAGCCTCCAAACTATTATTCCTTTGTTGTTGATAAACTTTGCTGGAAATGAATCTGTTTCTCCCTCAGTATCTGCCACGTGATCACTAGCTCAAATTCCTCTCTAACTAGACTCCGTGCTCTAAGAAATTTGATCTTCCTTGATCACTAGTGTATCTTCTACATCCCCGTCAATTTTCTCTTATAATCTATCGTTGGTGAACCAATGGCCATGATTAGATCCCCATCAATGAATAAGATCATCTCCAACTCAATCCATGTGAGTTTCTTGAGGAATCTCACATTTCTCTATTAATTGTTTTTAATTAATCACTTTTCCTAAGTTAGACTTAGGAAGCATTTAATTATTGACCAATTAACTTAATTGAGACATCTCTATGTGTTTTCTCCTGAATAATTTGCTGGGTTCTAGAGATTTTATGTTCCTTAGCCTCTCCAACCAAAGTCGAGATTAGAACACCCATCTAATGTTACAAAAGCTAACACTCACTCTTATCGAGGAAGGTGTTCTCTCACTCCGTCTCCATAACATCCTCTATACACATTGCTAATGTCTGACAGCTGTGAAAAATTGTCACTGTCCACCATGCCACTGTTCAACTCTGATTCATCTGCCACTCTAAGATGAACAAATCCTACATTGTTGTTTCTAATGACACTGCACTATACAACCTGTACTGCTACCAATGCTTCTCTATGCTACAACTGATCTCATGTTGCTGCAATTGAGAAATATATTCTAAATCAATTGTCTCTGTACTGGATGTGTATTTTTCTCCTGAGTTTCTAACTGCTTCTAGTCTCTTCTATATCTACTGAGTTGGTCTTCTTCTTGACTTTTTTTGTGCCCCTCAAGTACATGACTACAACTAGTTATGCCATTGTCCCTTAAGATCTGACTATGCCATCCTCAACACTAATCCATATGCTACTGAATATTGGTGGCCCTTATAGCAAGGGTAATGTTAGAAGAAGAAACACCCATCTGATGCAATCTTCTTTGGACCTAGCCCAAATCTCTGCAACTCAAGGATCTAGAGCTCAATTTCTCCCCACCTCTCTCGTGGAGGTATAACTGCATATAGTGAGAATTCATCCTTCAACCTAGAAGAAAAATTATATATCTTTGTAGAAGTTGTTTCCTGCTCCTTCTTCTCCTTATTGTCCTTCTTCCCCTTCAAACATTGGGTACTGTAGTGACCAAACTCACCACACCTGAAGAATTTGATCTTTGAAAAATCCTTCTTCTTCTTTTCTCCTCCCTATGAGCCTTGTTCCTAACTGGGAACTTTCTTTACCTTCCCCTTTTATGAAAGGGTGACATTCTCCTCTTCCTTCACACCCTTCGGTCCTTTTCTACTGTTGCAACTGATATTTCTCTCAACTAGAGAAAGCCTCATCTCCTCCTGTGTAAAGTCTTCCCACAATTGATCCCAACCTAGTAGGTTGTCTCATCTAGCGATGCCTTGGATGAAAGTGGCCCACTCTGGGGTGAAACCATTGAGGTTTGTGCACACCATCTCACTCGAGGTGCTTCTCCAACTATTTAAATCTCATCTCAGACATTCTAAATCCTAGTGAGATAAGGAGTGACTCTTTCATCCTTATGCATCCTAGTGAGCCTTAGCTTCTCTTTCAAGAACATCTTCCAGTTCTTGGAAGGATTCCAAAAGAGCGTAGCAATCACATACCACATTTCTTTAGTCATATTCTTGGCTACTAAGTGTGAGACTATATGATCCCTAACACCATCAAAGATCAACCACTTTGCCTTGGCCATCTCCTTATTGTAGATCTCTAATTGCTGCAGGTCTGTTATTACAACTACAAATCTCTCTACATATGTCTTCAAACCATTCTCATCTAGTAGAAAAGTTATCTTGGATTTCCAGATACAATAATTCAAGACTACATCTAGCCTATCTTGATCTCAAAGTCCTACTGAGGCCATTTTATACAAAACTCACATCTGGGAAAAGAAATAGGAATAAAATCACAAAAAACAACAAATAAAATAACAACTGCATTTTTCATGATAAAAACATTATGGAAAATAAAATATCGGAACTAAGAAATATAGAGAACACACACAATAGAAATGGAATTGTTATTTTTGTACAAATGTCCCCGAAAAAACGCAATTTGGGAAAACCAATGTAGCAGATGAGGGTTTTATTTATTATATGCAACAAAAAAAACTTTTAGTACAAATATGGATGCTAATCTGGTTATCCTCCAACAAAATATACTACCAAAATGATATGGAGAAATTCTTCCTTCTACAATCAAACTTGGCCACTCTTTCCCAGCTCACACTTCCTCCTAACAACTTGCACTAGCCATAAATGCATACTACTTGGCACAAATAATTTGCACTTCCTGCTAGCTAGCTCTTTATGAGTCTTCCTACCTCCCTCAAGCTCTGCAGGCGACTCATTCTACCTTTCGAGTGATCTCCCAACCTCCAACAACTGAAATGATCACTTTCTTGCACTTCAAAGTAGGGTTTCTGGCTGCTTAGCCTCTCCACAAGAATAATTCGGCCTCCCAACTACTCATGCTCTACTGCTGAAAAACTTTGCTGGAAATGACATTGCTTCTCCCTCAGTCTCTGCCACTCGATCACATGCTCAAATTCTTCTCTAGTTGGACTCCGTTCACTGAGAAATTCAATCTACCTTAATTATCAATGTATCTTCTCCATCCCCGTCAAGTTGCTCTTGTAATTTCTTGTTGGTGAACCAACGACCATGATTAGATCCCCATAAGTGGTTAAGATCATCTCCAACTCGATCCATGTGAATTTCTAGAGAAATATTACCTTTCTCAATTAATTTTTGTTAATTAATCACTTTTCCTAAGTTATGAAATATTTAATCATTGATCAAATAAATTAATTTAGCTATCTCTAGGTGTTTTCTCTTGAAAATTTTTATGGGTTCTGGATATCTTATGTTCCTTAGCCTCTCTAACCAAAGTTGAGACTTGGAACACCTTCCCAATTCTACAAAAGCTAATATCTAATACTATTAGGGTCCTTAGAGCGATGCAACCCTCCTCTTATACTTCTTGATTAAAATAATGTCCTTGAATATAAGGGGAGTTAGGGGACCTGCCAAAATAAGTGCCCTCCATAGATTAGTGTCTCTCCATCATCCCTCAATCATCTTCTTTCAAGAAACTAGAGTCTCTGTTGAAAAAGCTAGGGAATTCCTCCACCATATTTATCATGTTTAGTGGATGTAGAGGGTCAATCTAGGGGCCTTGTTGTCCTTTGGAACCAAGGGGAGGATACTCTCATACCTTCCTCTTCTTTGGCTGACATCATTCTAGAAGGTCATCTCAAGGGCTTGGATGATCCGGTAATACTTGTTAATTGTCATGGCCCCTATCTGGAAAGGGAATCTTTTTTGAAATCATATTTTAAATATTGATTTACTCACATAACACTCCCTTATCCTTGCTAGTGACTTGGATTTTACTTATTTTGTTAGTGAGATCTAGGGGAGAGTGCCTATCCTGATCCTTTTTCTTAGGTTATTTCTTGGATTATCTGTGAGTCAAACCTCATTGATATTTTCCAAAATCCTCTTGGACCCATGTGGAAAAGTGGAAGATTATGGATTGGGGGGGTGGAAAAATGATTGGATAGATTCATGATTTCGGAACCTCTGATTTTAAAATTGGGAAAATATCATTCCTGGATTTGTAAAGAGGTCATATCTGACCATTTTCTGATTTTCCCACAACTCGATTTTAATGTGGCCCATTCAAAGGTTCCTTCTAAATTTAATAGATCTAAAGAGGAGTCCTTTATTTCCTTGGTTCATGATTTATGGAAGAATTTTTAGACTTTTCCTTCCTTATCGGCTATGGGTTCATGGATTATAAAATGAAAAATTTAAAATTCCATGTAAAATCATGGGCTTGGAACCTTATTTGTGAACAACATTGTGAGTTGGAAGCCAACGAATCTGAAATTAATTCATGTCAAAATTCTTTAATTTATACATGGTTTTTAAAAGCTATTAAAAGTAGTGTTTTCTCCTTAACTGAGAGGAAAGTGTGTTTGTTCAGAGCAGAGGAGGAATGTTGGAGACTTAAGAGTAGGGTGATTTGGATAAAGGAGGGTGACAATAATTATAAATTATTCCACAAGTTTTCCTCTTATGGGAAAAATAAAAATGGTATTTGGGACATTTTGGAAGAATAGGGTAAGTCCTTTTGTTCTCTACAGGATCTAGAGAATATTGCTAGGGATCACTTTTCTGAGATTTTCATGGATTCTAGTGACTGTCTTACACAAAATAAACTACATATTATTCAACATTTTCCTAGTATCTTTTTGGAGCATGACACAACTAGATTGGGCTAGTTTGTCTCACTGAAAGAGATAAAGGATATTTTGAATTCTTTCGCAAAGGATCAAGTCTTGGACTTGATGGCCAGGCTGTAGATTTTTATCTAGATTTATTTCAATTCATTCGAGATGACATCTTGTGTGTGATGGATGATGCGAGAGTTAATGGGAAGGTGTTTGGGGCTATGAATTCTACTTTCTTAGCTATAATTCCTAAATATTCTAAGCCTCAGTCTTTCAATGATTATCTACCCATATGTCTTTGTAATCTTATTTACAAGATGATTGCAAAGGTTTTGTCCTCCGGGCTAAAATATATTCTTTCTTCAGCTCTCCCTAAGGAGAAATTTGGATTCCTCTCAGGCTAATTGATTTATGATTCTATGGGCTCAGCCCAAGAGGCTCTTCATTTCATCAAAATTAGGAAACATTATTCTTTCATCCTAAAGATGGATCTTTGTAAGGCATATGATTGGGTGAACTAGATTTCCTTCATTTACTTTTTCATATTGATCTGGACCCACTTTCTACAAACTAGATTATGGGATGTATTATATCTGCTAATATTGCAGTGCTCATAAATGCTTGTACATCTATTTTTTTCGTAGCATCTAGGGATTTAAGACTGGGATGCCCTCTATCACTGCTTTTATTCCTATTAGTGATTGAAGGCTTGAGTAGGATGATTATCATGACAAATAGAGAAGGGTGCTTAAAAGGTGTCAAGTTGAAAAAATCTATTTATCTCTCACATCTCTTGTTCATTGATTACGTCCTTATCCTAGATGATTGTTCTGAATCTGAATGGAACACCTACAACAATATTTTTCCTATCTTTTGTTCTACCTCTAGAATGTTGATTAGTTAGAAAAAGTTTACTTTTTTGCATAACAATGTTCTAATCTAGACTATTTCACATATTTAATCTTGCTTCCATATAAGATGGCCTCTTTCGATCAAGGATTTTTCTATTTGGGTTATTACCTAAAGCCAAATTGTTATTATGTGGAGGACTGGAATTGGTTTCTTAAGTGGGTTGAAGGCAAGATAAGTAACTGGTGCTACAAATGGCTTTCTATTGGTGAAAGAATGACATTGATCAATTTGGTATTAGGAAGTATCTATGCGTATTGACTCTCCGTCACAAAGATTGCCAAATATACCCTACACAAGATTCGCCAGTGTATAAGTAATTTCCTCTGGAATGGTAAAAGCAACTACATATATCATTGCTTGGTCAAGTGGGATATCCTAGCCCAACCCAAATGTTAGGGTGGCTAGGGGTTCATGAATATCCAATGGTTCAGTATTTCATTGACCATGAAGAGTACCTAGTAGGACATCATTGGGAATTGTATTTGGAGCAACATTATTTTGGAGAAATATTGACATAAAAAACCTATTATGAAATGTCTTTGGTCTTTTAAGCCACTCAAATACATTATTGGTTTGAATATTTGGAGGGTTTTGGTGGTCACTATTCCGTAGATCACCAAATGGTTGATGTGGAAGGTTGGTAATGTGAATCAGGTCAACTTGGGTATTGATTCTTTCATTGGGGGATATAACTTCTAGATCTATTATCTCCAAAGTTCATTTCACGACTCAATGTCCAGGGTGTTTCCAGACTTTTCCATGATTTTTTTCCATCCTCACGACATTCTTTCATTAGCAGGTCAAAATTTTCTTTTGAATCAAGAATTTAGGGCCCTCTAGTAGATGAATGGGACATTTTTGTCAAGAATCTAATTCCTAATGGACTAATCTTATCGGCTGAGGAGGATTTCATTTCCTGAGTTTGGAACACCTCTTCTATTCATATTACATCTAATCAAACTTATAATTCTATAACAATATGTTCTTCCCAACCCAATGTAAATTGGTAGTATAAGAAGATTTGGTGTTGGCCTATTTCCCCTAAACTGAAATGTTTTATTTTGTTAGATTTGGAAAAGAGGACACACACATGAGACATATTGTTGCACAAAGTATTTTCTAGGCCAAATATATGTATCCTTTGCTTAAAGGACTCTCAATATGTCAATCACTTATTTTTCATGTGTGATTTTTCTAAGGATCTCTAGGATGCATTCGTCAATTTATTTAATATTCTGGACCTTGGTCTTGTGTCTCCTCTTGATCATCGTCTTCTTTGGTGGGAGCAAAATCTAGGCATATTTAAAGCTCTTCACATATTCATTACATGGGGTATCTGGAAAGTTCAGAATAAGAATATTTTTGAAGGCCGCTTCAATGAGATCTCAAGTATCCTTTCTCAGATTATGGGTTTCTTCACTTATTATATTCGGCATTTGAAGTGTTCCTAGAGTAAAGTTTTATGCTTTCCTCCTAGTCCACTATCTGTTAATGTAGGCTTATTTGATGGTGCATATCAAGCTAGTGTTTTTGGAGAGGGTGCAATCATATTTCTCCTGACAATGTGTATTTTCAAATTTGGCTTAATTTTGGTTTAGGGTCAAACACCAAAGTAGAGGTTCTAGCTATTTGGGCCCTCTTATATATTGTTTCCTCCATGAACATTATCTATATTCATATTTATGGAGATTCAAAGTGTGTGATTGACTGGCTTGTGAGGAGAGGAAATTTGAAGGTTGTTTTCCATCCATCATTAGATGGGTCGAATTCAATTTCTTAGGGGTCTCTTCCACAATATATACTTTTAGTGCAAATTAAGGGAATGGAACAAAAAATATGATTACCTATCCAAGAAATCTTTATAGGTAGAGGAAGGGTTAATCTTCCTTGATAAACAAAGGGGCCTTCAAATATTAAGAAGGGGATAAACTCAACTCCCTAGTGACTTTAATCTATCTCCAAACTTTTGATATGTCATGGTGTTCTTTTCTTTTATGTTAGCTCATGAATAGTTTATATTATTTGACTATAAATTGGTTAATCCTTTTTTGTCATCAAGAGATTATTGGTTCAATGTTTATGACTATGTATCCTTTTTGTAGTAATCTTGTTTATGTTATTTTCAAGATATAGTTGTAACTGTCATTCCCATTTTTGGTTACTGCTAGACATGATGGTCGCCTCAGCTAAAAGTGTTTTCTATGTTTATGATGATATCTATATATTATATATATATATTATAATATATATATATATATATATATATATATATATATATATATTATATTATAATATATATATATTATTATTATGTATGTATGTATGTATGTATGTATGTATGTATGTATGTATGTATGTATGTATAAATGTATATATGTGTATATGTGTATACACACACACACACACACACACACACACACACACACATATATATATATTTGTAATTGTACTACTCTTTCTTAATGAAAATGATGATTTCTCCTCTATGAAAAGATTGAGCGACCCTCCAATCAACCCGCTAGAGAAAGCACTTCTTCTCGGACATATAGACATTTATAAACCATATCCTAATCTTTGACATACAAAAAATGTATCCTATTCTCTAACAGACACAAACTTAAAATCTAAATTTCATTGTGAAACCTGGCTAGTGGTGATGGGCACATATGGTGAAATTTTGTCTTATACCATATTCTGGAAGTCCAATTAACAAATTAGAGGATTGACCATGGGTGATTGGTTGTGTTCTTAGAAAAAATATGTAAATACATATTTTTCTGAGCATGTAAGATATTTTTATTAATTTATAATGATGGTTTAATTAAATCAATGTAGATATTTAAAAGTTCTACATTTTCAATATTAGATCTAAAATAGAAGGAGAAAAAGATGTTGGACACTGCTCCCATGGCCGCCCCTGCAACCCTTCGCCACAACCTGTAAGAAGCTGAGAAAGGCATCCCAGGCAAGAAGGAATCGAACCACAGTGCATTGGCCAGCACCTCGAAACCTCATGTGCCCATACCTGCGGCATATCTTGGCCACGGTGGAAGGGGGTACTGAATCAGGGGAAAATCAAAGTTAACGCAACGCTCATGCCCACTGCAAAAGGGGCCAAGACGAGCCATCCCCAGAAATGCGTAGGAAAGTCAGTTGCGTTGAGCAACGACATGGGGGAAAAAAGGAAGGGGATCCTGGGCGTGGTAGGTTTTGGATCTGCAGGTCTTTTCATCGGATCTGTCGTTGAAGTCAATGAAGGGTGGATGCATGGTGCAGATCTGCTCTCTCCCACTATGGATAGGCTCAAACATTTCGCATCAAGCCTTGATCTAACTGATTTGGCCAACAATCGAAAGATGCGCCAAGATCCAAAAGCCCTAGATCATTGGAGTGGGAAATGCCGCTGGAACAAGGACGCCCTAAGCTTCAACAATTCGTTCTATCACACACATAACAACAAGAATTGACTGGTAGCAGTGATGAGGTCCGCCCTGGCATTCATTATAGACCCGCGTCCCCAGATCTCTAAGGGGGCTACATGGAATGAGAACAGTCTGAATGCAAAACCGAAGGGTATAGTTCCTACAGTCTTCACGGCAGCAACTTTACCAGATCCAGTTGAAGAATCATTCAAAGTGGGGAAAAACTCTTGGACGTTTCCTTGGCCCCTCGGACACACAAGAGGCCTTGGTACTATGTCTAGGCACTTCTTTGACTCCTTTCAGATCCAAATTTCTCAACCTACAAGCAAAACCATCCTACAATGGATCAGTTCTTCAGATCTGGTTCTGGATCTCAAACTGGATTTAGAACAGTGGATTGGGATCCCTTCAGGCCTTTAGAGACTTCTCTTTCAAGGTAAACAACTCGAAGAACTTCTTCCCCTCTCTTCTTAGAGCATTACCAGAAACAGCTCTTTGGTGTTAACCCTTCGTTTGAGAGGAGGTGCAGCGGGACAGTCATCCTCAGCTCCTCCTTTCTCTTACAAAGATGTAGTACACTCTGAGAACCCCAAACCCCCGGAAGCCATTAAACCTAAGCCTTTTTTGGTTGACAAGATAGAGGAACTTCCCTCTGTTGAAATCACCCATGATGGTCTTGCAATCCAACTTCAAGATTTTGCAAAAAGAGGCATCATTTTCAGATTTAACGGACTGTGGCCGCGATCTCAGGATCTCTTTGCATGGATCCATACTGGACTCATCATTGTCAGGTTAGTTTCTGTTCAAAAGGATACTTCATTGTTCTTTTTGAGGACAGTAAGCATTATGAAAAGGCTTTAGAAGAAGGCCCTTGGTTCATGGGCATTGCAAGGCTTTTCTTGACTCTTTGGTTCCCAGATTTTGATCCAACAACTGCAGTCATTACCAGGACACCTGTATGGATTAGGATTCCAAACTTACCGACCCACTTATGGCATGGTGCAGTCTATAGAGCTATAGGCAACACCTTGGGCAGTTTCATTATGGGAGATTACTGGCGGGAAAATAAAGGTCTCTACACATATGCCATAATATGTGCCGAGTTAGATTTGAGCAAAGGACTTCTAGACCAAATCAATCTCAAGATAAAAGACTTTGTCTGGACCTAGACACTGGATTACGAAAACACTGCATTCCGTTGCCGCCACTGCCACCAATCAGGGCATCTGTAGAAAACCTGCCCATCTCTCCTGGCAAAAAAGAATAAGGATAACCTCTCCAAGCCCAATTCCAAACGATGGGCTCCTTCCTCTCCACCTCTGGTCATGGATTCTGAATCCTCTAGCTCTGAAGATGAAGGTAGAATGCAAAATTGGATCATGACCCTCATTCCATGGTCCCTTCCACTGATGGTCCGGTGCAGTCCTTCGATACAGCGACTGCCCAGGAACGCGTCCATATGACCTCATCCTCTGATTTAGAAAAGGAGGGTCCCCCTGTGGAGAACCCCAATCTTCAAGTCGTTATTGCTCATTAACCCCAGGGTGGTTGGGTCGAAGTTAAAAATTGGAAATGGAAAAAGCTTCATGTTGAGGCTTCTGCCCATTCTGGGTAGAAGTCAGTCTTGTTGCTTCCAGCCATATGTTGTAGCTTCTTGCTTGTTTCACTCCTTCTCCAGAACTGAGGTTGATAGCCCTATCATTTCCGGTTGCCAGTTTTCTGTCTCTCTTGACTGTATCATCTTGTACCATATTTTTGCTTAATAGAATTAGTCCAATTCAAAAAAAAAAATCAATGTAGATATTTTAATTTTGGATTTGAGTGTAGAGAAGGATTAAATATCTTGAGGTGCAAACCTTTATTTAAATGAAAAACTTGAAAAAAAGTTTGAACTTCCAAATATGATACATTTGATAAATCTAAGTTTAACATGGATCTATGTTGGTTACATGCACACGTACACATACTCTACCTTTCAATCCCATGTTGAATATAGAAGGAATTACACATCTCCTTTATTTTGATAAACATAATAATAAAAAATTTTAACTATATGATTTTTTATTTTTATTTTCATTGCCTTTGTATAATATATACATAGCTAACCCATGAGATGTACACCTATTAATTGTGTGGGGTTCTAATTTTTTTTTTGGGTCATATATGTGTGTGTTAGATGTTGAAATATTTTACTTGATATTTAATTTGTTAATATGTGTATTATTTTTAAATGTGTGTAGAATACGTCTGGACACAAAAATAAAACATTTACCCTATATTTATTTACAAAAATTATGTTATTTTTAATCATAAAAATAAAATGTTTGTATTGTTGGAAATTGTGTGTAAATAGATATTTTATCAAATTTTTATGTAATAATTAAAAAAATTTCCTTTATAAAATTGGTGACTGGGAGGGCCTAGAGTATGTCCTAAACAAACTTATGCTTGGCTAATCGTATGTCTCCCTTAGATGTAAAGGGACATTTGATGTAAAGGGACAAACAAATGTCCGATAGGAGAAAAAGTCTGCCCCATTATTAAGTGGCTTGGTTTTCCTTGAAGAACAATGATGAGTTAACCTACATAGGGGATACAAGGCCAATAATGACTATCCATACTAATGATTTGACAATTAAGTTACAATAAGTTTTCTCACCATTTAAACACAAAAAAAGCAGAGAAAATAAATAAATTAATGAGTAGTATAATTGTAAAATCTAACATTAACATTAGTCAAATAATTTAAATCATTTTTCAATGTAAAACATAACAAAGTCCTTTGACATTTAAACCCACCTTAACTCTGAATCTACTAAGCCTGAGAAAGATCAAATCCCTTGAGGTGCAAACCTTTTTTAGAGTGAAAACATATTTGATCCCTTTAAACACTGTAGATCCAGAATTAAATTAAATCTAAATTGGTTTACTTATTAGTTTTTATTAAAGCTAAAGTTGTTATGATATGTGCTCATAAATTACTCACCACTTTATATTTAAAAGAATTTTATATCTATATATATA
>APFE031065191.1:103282-134533 GCA_000404065.3 Pinus taeda
CCCCTATTGTCCCAATATTGTTATTACTGTGCCCCATAGAATCCCTCTATTGTTATTTTTGTGGCTTTATATTATTATGTTAGGTCGGCTGGGTTATATTGTGACTCCTTAGACTCCTATATATAGAAAGGAGGTTTTGTCATTTGAATCATCCAAGAATTGTTCATTTATGTAATGTAAAGGAGGTTGCCCCCTCGAAGAGGCTGAATTCTAAGGCATTGATCTATCTTTTCTATCTTTTCTTGAGCTAGTTTCATAACATAATAGGAGTGGATTAAATAGCATGGATTGCATTGAATTGCACTACTATCCCATGGTGTCCCTTTTTAAAAATCTTATCCATTCGACGGGAATTGATGATAGTAGGAGCACCTTCTTGGAGTACACGCAGTGTATGAGTGTGGTCGTTCTACTTAAATCTCATATATAGCTCCTGAAAGTCCATCATGATAAGGCCTGGTGTAAGGAGCCATTCAATGCCAAGAACAATGTCAGAACCACCCATTTCAATGTTAAACATGTGGGTTTTGTGGTGCTAATACTCCATATGAAGCTTAATATTTCCACAACGTATTTCACATTTCATGGTCACCCCATCAATGATAAGGACTTGAAAATTAGATATTGCCATTAGAAAACAATGAACGACTTTGACTACCCTCTTATGGAAAAAGTTATGTGTGCTACCACTATAAATCAGGACCACCACTGGCCTATGTTTAATAAAACCTCTAGTTTTGATAGTTTGTGGAGAAGAAATGCCCACCAAGGCATGGAGTGAGATAACCGACTCATTTGATGTAGCTGTAGTATCAATGTTCATGGTTGTTTGAGGTTCACACTCTTCCTCCTCAATCACTTCAGTGGATGGAACTTCATAGGCGAAGTTGTTTTCAATAGTCTTTTTTTGAAATAATTTTGGTTCTTTGCATTTATGTCTTAGGAAGTGTTTGTCATCACAGTAGTAGCAGAGTCCTTGTTTCCTTCTTTTAACCATTTCTATCGGTGACACCTTTTGAACCTTAAGTGTTTGGGTGGGACTCATGGCAAGGGTGGGATGTGCCCATCAGGTGAAAGTTGGTTGGTTGGATTGGGAATTTAGAGCAACTTTTGCATCTAAGGCCTTACGACATGCTTCTAACCAAGTAGTTGGTTGATGCATTCAAACATGGACTTGGATGGCTTCCTTTAGGCTGTTAATGAAACATTCCATGTAAAAGGCATAACTTAGGTCCTCATTTTAGATGGCCAATTTTCAAATTTTGTAATGCAGTCTCGTACTATACTTGTTTGGCTGAGCTTAGTGAGGAGACCTAGAAAGTGAGATTCCTGATTAAAACAAACACTTATGATTTTAAGAACATGTTCCAAGTTGGCCTCTCTGAATATAATTTTTTATTCCACTTCCACAACTACCATCGCTCTTGGTCCAAGTAAAGAGCTCCCACATGTAGTTCAGTTTCAACATCCTAGATATTGTTAAATTGGAAATATTACTCCATTTGTGCCACCCATACTATTGGGTTAGTGCCATCACATTTGTACTTGCCAAGCTTGGGTGTATTGTGGCTCAAATATTGGTGACCCCCATTGAAATGAATGTGGTGTTTGGATTCTCCTCCTACATGGGCATCAAGAATGTGCTCTTCCCCTATGGGTTCTTTAGCCTTGCTTAGAGAAACTATTATTTTTCTTTGATTGTGGCTCCAAAGGACTCCTTGAGCTCATTGGATTGTTTCTCTAATGCTTCCACTTTGTCTAGAGTGTTAGCCATAGTTTAAGCCCGAGAACCATACATACACTAGCCCTAGTCAAATTTTAAGCTTACTTAAGAGTAGTATGATTGGAAAGAGGAAGAGATAAGGAGTCTAGTGATGTGGGTCACTTGAAGTCGTTCTTGGAAAAATTTGGAACCGCATGAAAATTGGGGGGCTTACAAGCAAATGGTACTACTGCAATCAACTTGTCATCTCGAATCTTATGGGACCTTTGTGATCCACAAGCATTACAGGGTATCTCTATCCTCAGATCTTCATTAATCATGGTTATGGGTCATCCAAAAACCCACACTTCATCGAAGTCCATTTGTTGGGCCGCACATTGTCAGTATCACATTTGGTCACAAACATTGTAGGGCATCTCTATCCTCGGATCTTCGTTCATCATGGTTATGGGTCATCCACAAAACCACACTTCATCGAAGTCCATTTACTAGGTCGCACACTTTCAGTATCATAGTTGGTCACAAGCATTACATGGTATCTCTATCCTCAGATATTCATTCATCATGGTTATGGGTTAACCACATAAAACCCTTCTCTTCAATGGCTCTTCATATTCAACAAAGGCTTTGCAGGAGGGAAATTCAAGGGACCATTGCTTCTTAAGGAGGGAGGAATGATCCGAATACAAAATGGCATCAACCCATGATATTTATCCACCCATGTTATTCATCCGCACATAAAATTTACCCATGGTATTGTAAGTGGCATCCACCCATGGTATTTATCCACCCATGGTATTGTAAGTGGAATCCAACCATGGTATTGTAAGTGGCATCCACCCATGGTATTCATTCACCCATGTTATTTTCCCATGGTATTGTGACATCCACCCATGGTATTCATTCACCAGTTGAATTTACCCATGGTATTGTAACTGAAAAATACTATAAGTAACAAGTCGCATTTTGTAAAAGGACAGATTATCCACCACAACGTAGCTTTTACAGTTATTCTCCGTTTTAATAAAAAGTTTCTTTGTGGTTTTGTTTATTGGGTATTCTCCTCTTTTCTTCTGACATTTCAGTTTTTTAGATGTAGGGAGCCCCTTCCTCTAAGATCCATTTCAATTTTTCAGATCTTGAGGGCCTGAAAAATTGAAATGGATCTTAGGGGGAGAGGCTCCCTATATATGAAAAACTAAAATGCCAGAAGAAAAGAGGAGAACACCCAATAAACAAAACCAAAAAGAAACTTTTTATTAAAACGGAGAATAACTATAAAAGCCACATTGTGGTGGACAATATGTCCTATTACAATTGAAATGTGACTTGTCACTTATAGTCTTTTCGGTTACAATACCATGGGTAAATTCCATGGGTGAATGAATACCATGGGTGGATGTCACAATACCATGGGCAAATACCATAGGTGAATGAATACCATGGGTGGATGCCACTTACAATACCATGGATAAATTCCATGGGTAAATGAATAACATGGGTGGATAAATCATTACACCTCTCACAATCTCTCTCCCTCCGACTATTTTTTTTTAATTTTTTATTCAATCTTATAATGTCCTAGTCAGTAACCTCTTGCAGCTAGAGGTTGTCTCTAGGGTTAAAACATACCTTATAATATTATGATAGTGTATAAACACCAGTAAAGAGGTGCACGAATTAACATATATGAAATACAAATACAATACAGGGTATAAACTTGATTGGAACCAAAATCTAACCTTAGCCACAATAATATTATATTCAGTTAGGATACCCCAAACCGTAGAAGGTAGAGTGATTATGCCCAACAAATGCAATGCCAAAAACAACCGAAGTCATGCATGTAATATGACACCTTGCCATGAGTTTGGTAACTATAAAATAGTAAATAATATTGAATGAGATTGTGAATTAAATATTGCCCATAGTACTTCTAATAATTAGCAAGGCAAGTATTTAATATATATATATATATGGATGGACATGTTACATAATATGTCTAATGCCAATGTGTTAACAACGTTTCTATACTATGCATAATTACGCTTAACTTCATATGCTAACACAGTTTCCATACTATGTAAAATAACACTTAACACATATATTAACACAATTTCCTTACTCTGTATAATCAAGCTTATCATTATGTATCAACATTGTTTAAGCTAGGTAGTTACATTGAAGTAACACTGACGACACCCAATTCACACATACAAAATTATATTACAAGAAGCTTGGTCTATGCACCGGTATCAGCGATATAAACTTATATATCATTGATTGTATCATAGGCCTAAGGCCTAGAAATAAACTGAAATGAATTCTGGGCCAATTTACTTGGTGCATGCCACTTGTAGTCTTCACATGTGCTAACCCAGTCCTTGTTTAAAAATATTGGGTGGGATATATTGATAGCACAAGAATATGAATAATACAAGGACATGGTTTCAAGCTGCTATCCTTCATTTCCAAACCTTTGGCATATGTTTACCCATATGTATTTATATATTCCCGTCAATTATCGAGTATGATAATAGGTGATGGTTTGCAATGTAACATTTACCAAAATTCATTATTAAAGTAGAGGTGAACTACTCCATTAAATCACAATGCATACTATTCAATTATATGAAGAAACAAATATTTGAGTATGCAATCATACCAATCAATGTGAAGGCATGACTTAGTAAGCTTTTATTTGGTTTGCAAATGTATATAATTTAGAGAAGCATAAACATCATTGTTATTTTATCAATTAGAAAAATTAGACATTCATCATATTCAGGCAGGAACAATGGACACAAAATTAATTACATAAGAGTTCAATAATCATAAATAATGTCTAAAATCTATTACTTATCTAGATAAATACAAATTTCTCTAGTGAATGGAGAGGGACTTCATGTCCTCCTCCAAACCATAGGTTGTTACTTCATTTGTTCCATAGCTCGCCACCCTCATGCCAAGTCTAGAGTTTGAGAGTTATGATTTTCTAGTAAATCATTTGTTGAGTTGTAGGATTGTTGTCACTTGTAGGTGGTTTATCAGCCAAAGCAAGAAACAATGGTTTATCAATCCCAAAAATCCTTAGTGGCTCATGGTATGAGTGGTTTTATAGCTGGATACAAGCACCATGATTTATCAGTTGTAGCAAGCACCAGTGGTTTGTCAACCCGCATCAAGCACCTAATACGTTAATCTGACCTCACTCCCCTACAATCAGGCTTGGCGATAGCAGGTAGAAACCAAGAAATGCTCAACAATAGTTTAGTGTGGTGGATTTTGTCTGCAAGTTGTTCATAGTGCTGGCCTTTTCCCTTAGGTCTTCTTCTTCAATCCCTCTATTCATCAACCCTTGTTCCTATTTTGTAGTGTAATTTTTGATGTTTTGTTGTGCCCCTAAGTATGGCAATGAGGACACTCACCTCCATTTCTTGCACTGCCTTCCTTCTGAAGTTACCAATTCAACTTTTGAGAAAGAAACTCATTCTAAAATGGCACCACCATTGTATTAATGGGAAATCTAATTAGAGCAGATCCTTTACCAACCATGTTTCGACATTCAATTATAAATGAGATGGGTATGGAATTTCACATTGTAACACGCCCCCTCAGACTCTGGCTTGTGTCCCTTTCTCCTCAGCTTTTTAATGATAAAATAAATGTTTTAAGAAACTTTTTGGTGATAATCGCATGAGAGAAAATATGTTGACGCATTTTGAACCATCCAGTGTGGTTCATTTTCAGGTCCAGATGGAGAATCAGATCAAAGCAACACAAAAAATAAGTAGGGCGATGTAGATAACTACTCCTAATAACTAGAATCTAACGACTAATTTTGACTAAAGAAAACTTATATTTAATAATAAGTAACATTATAATAAAACGAAAAAAAAAAAAAAAAAAAAAAAACAACAAACAAAACAAACAAAAACAAAAAAAAAAACAAAAACAACTCTGAAAAGGGACCAACCCATTATACGTCAATAACAATTAGTAAAAAATAAAAATAAAGAGTCAACGGAGTCAAAGAATTAACAATAATAAATGGAGAGTAAATCAATGTCTATTAAAATCAAAAGATCGAAAAAAATAAATGAAAGGAGGATTCAAAAAAAATGAATGAGATTAAAAATGAAATAAATAAATAAATCAAAAGAATTATTATATTTTAGTTATTTTCAATAATTCATTTAAAATTGATTTTATTTATATTGTAATATAAAATGAATAAATAATTCCTATCATAAATATAAGAAAGTCAATGGTGAACACATATATGAATAAATATAAAATAAAAAGCTAAATATTTAAAGCTAAATCAATTAGAAAAATCATTACATAAGAAGGAAGTCAAATAAATAAAAATAAATAGAAATAAAATAAAGGATAAAGAAATTAAGATTAGATAAAAAATGAAATATATAAATAAATAAAACTAAATTAATTA
Source organism: Pinus taeda (assembly GCA_000404065.3). Lineage (NCBI taxonomy): Eukaryota > Viridiplantae > Streptophyta > Pinopsida > Pinales > Pinaceae > Pinus > Pinus taeda. The sequence goes on from APFE031065191.1 coordinate 109,459, forward strand.
AGAGAAAGGCAGAGAATCAACATTATTCAAACCTTCAAACCTAAATTAAAAAAAACAAAAAAAAAAGAAGTTATTATTAATATAATATTTATAGTTATATAATAATTATAAAATGTAATTTAATTAATTAATTAAATAATATTTAATTAAATATAAATAAAACTATAGTAATTAATTAATATAATAACTAATGAATGTATTAATTAATTTAAAGAAAAAATCTTTAATTAGGAATTAATGTATGATTATTCTGATTTTGGTGTTGATTAAAATTTTGATGCATAATTAACATTAAACACACATTCGTGTTTTTTTTTTTATACACTTATTCAAATAGGAAGTGAATTCACGAGTAATAATTTTATCATATTAAAACAAAGTTTCGGCTAGTAATCAACTATCACACTGAGATGCTTAATTACATAAAAAGGTTCATAGTTAACATAGGGGAGGTTACAAACCCGACCCTTTAAAGGAAAAATGTCTCTGGTGTTCTTACAAAATAGAAAATTCAACAAAACCAAAAAATTGAGCTTTATAGAAAAAACTCTTTTACATCCATTACATATTAAACAAAAAAGGGTACAATGTTTTCATCTGATCTGCATGCTCTAGGGTTGCCTCATCAAATCCAAAGTGCTTCCATTACTCTTTGACCCACTGTATCACTCAGTTACAAAGTACGATCTACCTTTGATCTATGGTACACAAAGGTTTGAGTTGGAACTCACCCTTAGGCTCTACCTATACCACATACTAATCGATCACATGATTAGAATCATGCAAAAATGCTTTCAATAAGGATACGTGGAATACATCATGTGGCTTTATGGTGAGAGGCAAGGCTATTTTATAAGCCACTAGTCCCACTCTCTCCAAAATATGAAATGGTTTGAAAAACTTGGGTGCCAACTTAGAATAGGACCCCAGTTTTAGTGAGATCCTCCTCAAATTAATTCGAAGACACACATGCCCCACTTGAAAGTCTCTATGCATTTTTTGTTGATCTACGTAGCTTATTTTTGTGTCCTATGTTGCCTTCATCCTTTGCCTAACACTAAGAACTTCATGTTCGATCTCTTTTAATATATTGGTTCTGATAGTTACCACATTTACTAGGTCATCCCAACTAATGGATGTATTACACCTTCTGCTATACAGAGCCTCGATGGGGATCATCTTCAATGGTTCTTAATAGCCAATTTTTTAATGATTATTCCCACTTCTTAAGTTGGTATATGGTTTACATTCCAAACTAGTTGTACAATGCCTTGTTCACTCTCTCAGTTTTCCTGTCCCTTTAGGGATGGCATTCTATACTAAATGCCAATTGAGTTCCAAATCCAACAAATATTTCTTTCTAAAATTGGATGTGAATTTGGCATCTTGGTCTGAGATTATCTTCTTAGATATGCCATGATGCTTGAATATTTCTTTCATGAAGATATGTGCAATATCAATGGCCTTGTTGTTGGAATTAATAACAATAAAGTGATTTTCCTTTCTCAACTTATCTGCCATCACCATGATAACATTTTTATATTGTGACCTCTTTGGCAGTCTTATCTTGAATTGCATGGATTTGACCTCCCACTTCCACTTCAAAATTGGTATTGGTTGTAATAGTTTAGATAGATGCCTACATTACACTTTAACTTGTTGACACTCTAGACACTTGGCAGTGTACTCTACGACTTCATTTCTTATACCTAGGTAATAATACATCTTCTTGACAGAGGTAACCATTTTATGATACCACAGATGACCTGAATATGGTATTTTGAGAAACCCATCTAAAATGATCTTCTTCGAGTCATCTGTGTAGGTTATATATCATCGGTCTTTGAAATTTAGCATCACATCACCTGTGAGTGTGTATTTGTTACTCAAAGGTCCATCTATCTCTTTTTCAAACAATCCTATACATATTGGAAGTGTTCATCATGTACCAAAGCTTCCACGGTCTTTTCTATGATGCTAAAATCTCAAGAACTTATGGATACCAAGTGGTTTACTTGAAAGCTTATGCTAAGCACATCAACCACCCTATTCTACTTACCCTTGACATACTTAATCTCACTGTCAAATTGACTAATGAGGGATAACCATATGGCCTATATTGAATTCAATTTAGGTTGGCCGAATAAATATTTTAGTCCCAATTGGTTTGACATCAACAAGAACTTTCACCTGATCAAGTAATATCTCCACATTATTAATGCATGAATGATTGCTACAAGTTCAAAGTCATTAGTGAAATAGTTCCTCTCATGTTCATTTAATTTTCTCGATTCATAACAAATTACATGTCCTTCGCACAATATTACTCTACCCAATACTTCTTTACAAGAATCCATGCAAACTACAAAGTCGTTCTTTGGATTGACAATTCTTAAGATGGGCACATGCTTGAGCAAATACTTGAGTTTCTCAAAGATGGTTGCACACTCTGATGTCCATTGAAAATTTACATCTTTCCTTTGTAGATATGTGATTGGATGACCAATTTTTTGAGAAGTATTAGATGAAACTTCGATAATATCTTACCAACCACATAAATGATCTCAATTTTGTGACACTTTTGGTGGTGTGCCATTCCATGATGGAAATTATTTTCTTGAGGTCCATAGCCACACCTTATTTTGAGATTATGTGCCCCAAATATTGAACCTTGGTCTTAAAGAACTCATACTTACTAATCTTAGCATATAAATTGTGTTCCCTCAGTAACTATAATATTTCCTTCAAATGATCCTCATGCTCCTCTTTGGTTTTTGAATAGGCCATAATACTATTCACAAATACTTAAACATACATGTCCAAGTATTGGTTGAGCACATTGTTCATTAAGCACATGAACATGGTTGATGCATTTGTAAGTTTGAATGTCACCACCATGAACTCATAATGCGTGTATCTTGTTATGAATGTTTTCTTTTGAATGTCTTAATCCTTGGTCCTGACTTGGTGATAACCATACCTAAAGTCAATTTTGGAAAACAAAGTAGCTCCTCTTAGTTGATCAAACAAATCATTAATTATTAGTAGTGGATATTTATTATTTATTGTTGCTTTGTTCAACAGTCGATAATCAATGCATGGCTACAAATTTCCATCCGTTTTCTTCACAAACAGAATTGGTCCTCCATAGGGTGACACATTGGGTTTGTTATACCCATTATCCAACAACTCCTTTAGCTGCAATTTCAATTCCATCATGTCGAGGGTTCTCATGAGATAAGGTGTCTTAGAAACTGACACTGAACCAGAAATTAGCTCAATAGAGAAATTGATGTCTTCTTAAGTGGTAACCCTGGTATTTCATGTAGAAATACGTTGTTGTACTAATGTAAAATGGGGTGCTTATTAACGTTTTGTTGTCCTATGTCACATTGTTCACCTAAATCATGAATAAACTACACCATTTTCAACTGCACTTGTTTGCATGTAATGCCGAAATATATTTGACATAAATAGGTTTCTTCTTTCATTGCAATATTCTTCCCTCACCTTCATCATCAACACATTCCAAAGAATTATTGTAATAGTCCACCTTGGTCCTATGGCTTGTCAGCTAGTCCATACCAATTATTACATTATACAAATCCAACAGAAGAATGTTGAGGTTCGTCATTGTAACTATGCCATCCAATTCTAAGTGGCATGACTCCAATTCTATTACTTTCTTCCTAGCCCCTGTAGCCAACTAAACCATCCATAGCTTGGTATGCTCAAGTTTATTTTACATGGTGTAATATTTTACAACTTTAGGGATAATATAAGTAAGGTTAGATAATAGACCAATTAAAATTAAAACTGATTGGTTAATGATATTACCTTCCATCTCGATGACTAAGGCCTAATGGTATGCTTGTTGATTGTTTAATGTCGTGAAATATGAGGCATACTTTGAGCTACATCATTCACCGTTGTCACCTCTTCAATGTTGTATATCCTCTTATCATTTTGCTTCCTCAAATTGAGGGTAGTCCCTTCACAGTTGGTTCCCCCCATAATTCCAACATTGAATTTTATTGTATCCCTTGGTTTCTCCTCTTACTGATTTTTATAGCTTCACTCTACTGAGGGATGTGTTTGTTGGAATGCACCTTTGGCATGAGTGTTGAATTTCCCTCTTTTCCCATTTGTTTATGCCCAAAGGTTTTGACACTTTTCCTTTGATGTTGCTTTGATCTTTCTTCCAATCAATTCGACTCTCAGCCTTATGTTTGGATTACTCGTAATAGTAATTGGTTTTCTAGATAATGTCTTCTAATGTTTTAGTTTCATCAAACTCATCTTGTCTCTAAATAAATGGGGCATCCCACTGAGGTATAATTGAATTTTTACCTTTTCGTCCTTGATATAAATTACATACCTTAGTAGCTATAAACATTTATTTGTGTATTCATCCGCATTAAGTTGTATCAACTTGAGTTCATGGAACTCTTTTACCTTAGCATCATAATACCTCATAGACATATAATTCTCCTAGAAATATTTTTCAAACTCACCCCACAATAATTCCTTTTTTGGAATTTATTTAATGTTACTTATGTCCTCCCACCATATATCTACCTTTCCTTTTAAGTTGAATATTGCTACCTCGACCTTCATGTTTTTAGAGTAGTCATGTACTCTAAAATATTTATTCATCCCCAATAACCAAGCCTATGTCTCTTCAACTTGTTACTCTCCCCGTCGAAGGTGGGGTGTTTCACTTTCTTAAATTACTTCAACATTCGATTTTTGTCACTCCTTCCATGTCAATAATGTGTAGAGCGAGGAGGTGTGCAAAGGGAAGAGATGCACAGATCGGGGAGGTTTGTAGAGAAAGAAGGTGTGTGGAGGGAAGAAAATGAAATTTCTTCCACACACGTTAAATTTGACTAAGTATAAAAATATTCAAGAGAATTCAACTTTGGGGGTCACCAACTCCCTCGAAATATGAACCAATGATCCATGACGCAAATCCATCTATTTCCAAATCTATTTTGATGCTTATCCACTATGGCACTTCAAATCTTTAAGGAAGTACAAACAACACTTCAAATCTCTAAGGAAGTTATATATGAGATAAAATCTTTATAATAAATGGCATATGAAACCACAAACCATACCTCTTCTTTTGGTATTGATGGTTAACATTTTACGTTATTTTTCTATCTAGAGATGGTGGACTATTCACTCCACTAGTGAACACTAATTGAGGTTATCTTTCATGTTTAGTGAATATCATAACTTATTTTAGCGTATGATCAAAGGTAGGTTTTGGTCCTCTTAAATGTGCATGGGTCACAATACCATTTAATATATTCTCTCTATGTGCAACCGCCTATTCGATCACTACTTCAAGGTGACTCCATGGCTCTAAGAAAATCCTCCATGAGATTTGAACCTCACCCAATGATAAAAAAAAAAAAATCCACACTTTACATCATTGGATCCAACCTCTTTGTATTGATAATAAGATTATATAGTAACAAGAATGCTCTTCTTGACCCCAAAAGGCCTACCAAAAAGCCAACTTTCCATATATAGATCAAACTCACTTTTGAACTAATATTGCCCACGATTATAATCCACAATACATTTTTAGTTAAAAGTGAGGAAGTATTCTATCCATCATTTATTTGTTTGGCTTTATTACAATATTTTTCATAAATAAAGATGGAAATTACAAAATTCGTGTACATTTTGGTTAAAACAAAACTGTAAGAAAAGGTAGCTAGTACCTCCCACTTAGTTTCAATATAACTAAATTAAAGTAAAAATACTAAATTCAAGTTAGTGTTAAGCTTTAGAATCTAGTCAATTTAAGTTTCACCGATTGATAAATTGAAGTATTTTGTTAATTGTAATTTTGCATTGTGGCAGGGGAGAATGCAACCCTACCAGTGACAATATAATAATAATAATAATGTATTATTGTAGTGATAATATTTTTGTTGAGAAGGTTGTCTAGAAATGGTGGTTTTTCTTGCCAAATATATCTGTGAAAGCTAGGTTGAATATATTCCTTAAAAAAATATAAATATTAAAAATGGAGTTGCTTTATTTACATAATTATTTGTTATTTGAATTGATAACCATTTAAATTTATTTTAATAAATTTTTATCGGCTTCTTATTGATAATTAAGATACACTTTTATAATTAAATTTACACATTTAACACTTTATGGAACACTAAAAACACATAACATTTGTGAATAACAATTATTACAAGTAAAACTTAAACCAATAAATATTACTAGATAAATAATTTTAACCATATATTAAGAATGAATAAATAAATTTTATTTCATTTATTAAAATTTTCTGTTTTATCCCTCAAACGATCGACTCTCCTCGGGACTAAAAGCGTGTTATAGGGAGGCGAAAATCCTTTATATTTTTAAAATTAAGAGTTATGAATATAATGTGATCATTCCATTAAATATTTTTTTTCCAAAATAGCAAAAATGAGGCTTGGAAATTGACCTCGTCCTTCCAATGAAGTTTCCAGGATGAATATAATTTTTTTACAACCTTTTCATATATATATATATATATTCGAAAATAGGTTAAATGTAAAATCTTATTTTTCGGCAAATAAGTTAAACGTAAAACCCAAAATCTAGTGCACTTCACACATTGGAGTTAAAATCTTTGTAGATTTTAAATTTTTATATGTATGCCAAGATCTAGTATCAATTTTTAAGATTTCGAATTGGGAAATATCTAATTTTTTTTAAGATGTAGAGGTGGGTAGGATGTGGTGTAGTGATAAATTTTAATAAAAAATATGTTGCATTCACAAATGTTAGTGCATTCAGAAATGTTAAATAAACATGGGAATTATTACTAATAAAATGTTTCAAAATATTTTTTCTTTGTAGGTTAAGATGGTAAAATATACTTTGTTTTTATTTTTTTTAAATTATTATATTGACTTCGTTGTAAAGATATTTTTAGATATTGAATACTTTATAATTTAAGAAATTTCTATCTTGAGGATCTTTTCTAAAGTAATCATTTCAATCTCAATGTCATCACAAAAATAATAAAATATTTAAATAGAATAATTATAATCTATGTGGAGGAATCCCCAAATTCATTGGCCACTTCTAACACCTAGAAAAATTAAATCTTTCTCTGAACCGGGTATTAGGTAGTATACCTATAACTCTTTGGAAGTGTGTGAAGTTACTACAACTAGATCTATCATATAAGAGGCTCACAAGACACATACCTCATGTGGACAACAATGTTCAAGTTATAGTGACTGACATTACTCTGAGATATTCCTTTTGTTTTTTGTACCCGATGCATTTCCACTGACACATGGGAATTGTTTGTAGTGTTGGTGGGAGATTGGCAATTTTGTCACATGTCATATTGTTTGTAGGGTCATATTTGATTTCAAGTAGAAGATGGTGATTAGTTGAATGCCTTCAAATTTTCTTCTCTTGGCTAATGAAGATTGATTAATCATTTTGGGGTTGGGGTTGAACATGAAATGTTTCTTCAACTATGGACCATTTAAGTTTTTGTTTTAATAGGTCAAAAAACATCTTGTAGCATGTAACATGCTTTTCTAAAAAGAGCAAAGATCTCTCGATTTCAAAAGCACACTTCTAGGATCCCTTCTCAATAAATCATCTCATTATCACCGTCATCATAAAAAGGATAAAAGATTTAAACAAAATAGTTAAGCACACTTCTAGGATCCCTTCTAAAGAAATCATGTCACTCTCAGTGTCATCATAAAAAGGATAAAATATTTAAACAAAATAATCATAATCTCTGTGGAAAAATCTCAATTATTGGGTAGTATACATGTAATTGTAGAGAAATTTGTGAAGTTAGTGCAACTAGACCTATCATATAACTCGCCCACATGGCACATACCTCATGACATTGAGGTCTCCAATGTAACAAAATAATTTAATTTATTACCTATCGTTAAGATCATTAATTTATATTGCAAAGGAAACAATGTGAAACTAGATAACATCTAGATTGCATAACATAGCACCATTCTCTTCATCTATGTTCTTCTTCGATATTCTACTGACTTATGTTATTCCATTTACAACATTTAGTACAATTGCTAATATTAGTTAATTTATTAACTTTAATTACTAAATCAAAAAAAATTATGCAATTATTAAATTCCAAAAAAATATTGACTTTCCTTGATATATATTTTAAATTAATTGACTCACATTCATTAGAAGAAAGTGCAGTGATTTTTAGAGTCATTTTCGAAAATATGATCTAATGAATATTTCTGCTAGTCTAGACCGGTGAACTTGTCTTGTTTGGTTAACGACTCAATTGGAATGCAATATTGTAATAAAAAATTTTAATAGTGATATAATAGGCTTTTAATGATTCTTTCATGATACAATTTAAATTATACTCATTACCACGTTATAAAGAAATACATCACTTAAATAATAAAAAACAAAATATATTTATTTTACTAAAATAATAAAATTATAAAACAATAAATTATTTCTACATTGTCATAATAAAAGAAAAAACATTAAGAGAATAAAAATATATTTAAATAGTTAATGTAATTAAAAAATCAACAATATAATAAATTTAAATATACAAAATAACTAGAAGTAATAAAATATATATTTGAAAAAAAAATTAAATGAGGAACTATATATGTTTGTTTTGTTTTTTGTTTTTTATTATTATTTTTTTTTTAATTAGACTATTCTATTATGTACAAAAGATGAAAATACAATTACAGTCAGGCTTTATAGCAGGAGCCTGCTGCCAGAGATAATGGCAGACGGGCTCAACCTTTTGGCCATGCTTACGAAAAGGACTTAGAAATTCCCACGCAGGGGAGGACCATAGAAGTTCCCACACAGGGGAGAACCAGAAACCAAAATAGTGACCACCAATCCCACGCAGGGGAGAACCAAAAACCAAAACAGTGAACGCCAATCCCACGCAGGGGAGTGCCACGGAGGCTAATTTTCTCATACCCAAAAGAACCCCAAAACACTGACACAAAGACACACCGACGGCTTAACCAGCCTTGACAGAACAACACATAAATAGACAATGACAAGTGGACGAGGAAACCTGACCAGAGAAGCCAAGAGCCACCACCCGGACATCAATTCCAGAACTGGAGCCGCGAGCTATTCTTCCGGCTCCTCCTCCACTATCGGGCAGGGCCTGTAGTAATCCTCTTCCAACTCCGTTGTTGCAGCTTCCTCAGCCTCTGCAGGTGGACATTCGTTGCCATCCTTGTGAGGAGTCGGAGCCTCAACTGACTTTCCTTTGTCTACCTGGGCCGCGTTGGCCTCATGGCTTTCTTTTTTCAGGGGAGCTGGAACAGGCGGAGAGCTGGTGCCTCCTTCCTCCTCAGGTTCGTCGATAAACAAAACAAAGATATGAGCGTTGATACGTGGCCGAGTCAGACGGCTATCAAAAGAGAAAATGGCTGAGCCAAAGAAGGGTGCACCAGAGGTGCCAGAGGAGCTGGCTTCCAGGAGTTGGGTAGGCCGAGAGGGATGAGTAATGGCAGAGCTGGGGCAGTGATAGAAGCAATGGCAGTGCGGGCAGTGACAGGGTGGGCGAGATTCCTCCGCAGCAGGGCGGCGCGAGGTTCCCCCTCTGCTGGAGCCCCTACGGCTCAACATCCGTTGGCGCTCACGAACCATGCTGGTGGGGAGGTTCAGGGAATGATTCAACCGAACAAACAGGTTCGAGCTGTGACAGAATAGGGCAGAGCCTGCATGAACCAAGAACTGGACGCGGATTAACCAGAGGTCGGAATGCAGGCGGGCAGGAACGCAGAATTCAAAATGCAGGAGGCCAGGGGCGCAGAGAGGGCCACTGTATATAGAGCTTCCAGCTCTACCTCGGTGGTCGTCCGCCATAAAAGCTGCAGTCAAATCCATCACAGAGCCGAGAGGGGAAGCGCAGCTAAGAGAGGTCGGAGTGTTAATGCTCTCGGCCTGCCAACCTGTGGCTATTAAAGCCACCGTCCTAGGATAACCGTCTCCTCCGCAGCCCAGTTGAGCCTCGCGCGTGATGGGCAGGTGGTCTTCACGAGACCCCTGTCCCGTCAGCCTTAAAACTTTAGCTATCACCCGCATCCAGGAGAGGAACTATATATGTTATTTAAATGCATAAAATAAATATTATAACATCTAATTTATAATTTATTAAATAAGCATCTATATATAAATTATTTGTATTAAATAAATTTATATGATTTTTTTTGAGAAAATATTATATTATAGATTACTAAAATAAAAAATATCTATATTATAGATTACTAAATATGAGACACCAATTTTTAAGAATAAATAAAAATTGTAAATATGATTGTGATTGTTGATAAAAATAAGCATTGTGACATCTAATTAATTAATTAATTATATCAAATAAATTTACCATATTCTTATCATGAATGCATTTAACTATGTTATGGATGACCAAGTACAAGATGTCAATTTGTAACAAAAGAATGTAAATGTAATTGCAATTGCAATTGTTATTACAATTATGTTATGGGTTAAAATCATATTATTGAAAAGAAAATTAAAATACATAATAACAATAACAATTTCTTATTATAATTGCATTTTAAATTCTAATATCAATTAATAATAAAATCAAATTCTAACGTACTTTAGAATTATATTAATCATATTAATAAAATATTAGTGTCATGACATTCACTTGGACTTTATCACAGTAAATTAAGTTGTATCCAAGATTATGCTTATGTAGATCTCTATGTAGGATGACACTTATTTATTAAATGAGCTTACATAAATATCATACCAGGAATTTTTCTTATCTTGGTTGTATATGCAAAAGCATAAGAAATCTCAACAAAAGTTGCTTGTGAACCTCTCCCCCCTCCAAAATATAAGCCAAATGGAACACTTAATTTATTATATCCTACAGATACAGGAAATAGTCTTATCCATATTTGAGAATTTTTTCCTCATAAAAAAAAATAATAATAATAATATTAATTAAAAAGAAACTTAAAGATATTACAGATTACTTTATAATTTTGCATCTTTATCACAAGGAAGCTTACATTATATTAAATTGAAAAAATAACCATAAAAACCTTTACTACATACAAACACACATTAATCTTAAAAAACACTTTTATACTAGAAAGATATTCAAAATTACTTTATATTTTTTCATATATATATATATTATTAATAATATATATATATATATATTATATTAAACAAATTATTAATTTCGTATCTTTACTACAAGGAAAATTTCAATTATATTGAATTGAAAAAAAATCGATTAAAAACTTACTTCTAATATATATATATATAATATATACTTAATAAATTATTAACAAATAAGATTATTCCCCTAAATTATTCTAAATAAAGTGAATCCTAACTTAATAATTCACTATGGTTAAGATATCCTGAATGATTAACCACTCACTCTCGAGATGGTACTAGGTTCCACTGACCACATGCATGGAGGAATAAGAAACAATGAAAGAAAGAAATAAAGGCCAAAACATGTCACATTTGCAAAATCTATAGCCTTTAGAACTGGGATGCCCTCTGGACTTTTAGATGCCCTAAATTTTTAACAAGGAGAACTAAGGCATTGGTTTTTTCATTGGTATGTCCTTACCTGAGTGGATGTTGGGAGGTGACAATGATTTTTATGGAGTACATGGTATTAAATGGAATAGATATGTACATGGCTTTGCACTTGTAGAGATTACTTTTATGATTATGAGGACAAATTTTAGTGCGCTAGTAATATGGTACAATGACAACTATTTGTAAATCAGTTATATTGATATATTTATTTTTCTCCTCTATCATTTGGTTTCTTGCATACGGTTCTTGCATATTTGGAAGTGGAATATTCCAACCAAACTGAAGGTGTTTGGCTCGTTGGGCTAGCAAAAAAGTATTCTGACTTGGGTGAACAATATGTGCCTAAGGGGTTTTGCTAATCCTGGTTGCTGCATTTTATGTATTGAGGCATATGAGGATTCAATCCATCTATTTTTGAGGTGTATGTTTTCCAAATCAACCTGGTTTGAAGTTATAAATTTGTTGAATATGCAGTCGATTGGAATTGTTGGTTAGTGGAAGATTTCCTTCGAGATTGGATTATTTTTAATAAAGAGTTTGGTCCTCTTCCATTATATATAAAGCGGGGTATTTGTAGGAGTCACAATTCTTTTATATTTGAGAACACTAATCTTAATATCATGAGTTTGTGCATTAGGATTGTGGCATTTTACAAAGAAGTGGGGTTTGGAGGCAAAGTTCATCAGTGAGACATATCTTTCCTTTATCTATTTCATATAATATTATGCTTGGGTTTTTTGATAGAGCCACAAAGGAAGCTATGTATAGATGGGGTACATACATATCATGGGGTACATACATATCTTTATTGTCTGGTACACTGTATCATTTCAGTTGGAATGACAGAAAGGGGTCTAACACACACCTATGAAGTTCTTTCTCTTTGGGGTTTATTATATTGTGCTTGAAGGTTTGATATGGAGATGTCAGAGGTATTAGGTGACTCTTAGACGGTAGTGGATTGGGCATCAAGAAATACAACTTTCAATCCCCCTCTCTTATACAATTGGATGAGGAGGATCCCGATAATTATTGAACAATTCAAGGAGGTGATTTTTTCTCACACACGATGAGAATTCAACATTGTTGCTGAAAAGTTGTCAAAAGATAGTCTCAAACTCCCATTGTCAAAAGATAGTCTCAAACATTGTTGCACAGTTGTGTTTGTCAGTTGTTAGACTTATAACCATATATAGATAACAAAGATTCATGACATTATAGTTCTCTCCTGAATCATGTGATATCATCAATACTTTGTAACATACCCCTACTAAATTTATCCTAACTACACTTGCAAAAGCCTAATTTTTATCTCTCATACATTTTTTCAAACACTTTGTATGAAATCAAATAAAAAACATTTCTTTAATTCCACTAGTAACGTTCTAACTAAAATAGACCACTTAATCATGCAAATTTTGTAGGTATTTAATCAAATAGTTTGTACTCAAATTGTAATAAAACACCTTTAACACATTTCTTAATTCTTTGCACGCAACTAGGCATATATCATCTACAACAATATTATCATAAAATAGCGTTGTCCCCATCCATAAAACAACATTTTCACTGGGGCCTTTCATCAAGCAGTTTGTATGCGATGAATCATTAAACCATTTAATAATTTCTTCAAATACTTTGCATGAAAATAGGCATATATCATCTACAATAATACTAACATACAACAATACTATCCCATCCACAAAACAACATTTTCATTGGGGCATTTTATTTTGTATGCAATTGATCATTAAACCATTTAAGCATTTCTTTAAACATTTTGCAAGCAAACTAATATGGAAAATTATCTGTATACAAATAGGCATATATCAGCTACAACAATACTAACATACAACAACACTATCCCCATCCATAAAACAACATTTTGATTGTATCATTTCATCAAACAGTTTTTGCGTAATGAATCATTAAACGATTTAAGTATTTTTTCAAACGCTTGCATGCAAACTAATATAAAAAATTCGTTAGGGAATATATCCTAAATTATAGCAGCCCATGTTCTAAAAACTGAACCATATGATCCATGGGATTTCCCCTCACTATGGTTCAAGTTTTAACTTCTAAAACCTCCCAGATGAAAATATATAGCAAAATACCAACATGACATGTTTGAAGCACGCTTTTTGGAGTATTTAGGAAGCTTGAATTCCTCTAATAATATCTCCTAAAATATCATGCCCAAGATTTGAAAATTGGAACAAAGTATCAGTAGGATTTTCCCTCACTATGGTCTAAGTTTCAGCTTCTAAAACCTTTTAAAAAAAAGGTTATAGCAAAAATTCAAACATGACCTATTTGAAGCATGATTTTGGGATAAGTAAGGGAGATTGACTTCCTCTAACCATATCTCCTAAAATATTGTGACCCAAGATCTAAAAACTAGACCAGAGGATTAAGAATATTTCCCCTCACCATGGTCCAAGTTTCTGCTTCTAGAGCCTCCCAAAAGAAAAGTTATAGTAGAAATGTGAGCAATTGTAATCACAAAGCCTTGCATATCCACATGCACATATGAACTTGCACATAAAAATCAAGACATATTTCTTACAACTTCAACATATAATTCAAAAATAATCCACAAAACTATTAAAGAATTTTTCTATTGATTCCATGCAATAGTTTCCTACAACCATGCAAGATTATCCTCAAGGTTCACATCAATTCAATAAAGAATTAATCATCATACTCATAGCCCAAAAATTAATAACACTTATTGAGATCTAACAATGGTTGAAACTAACGGTGGGACTTCAATTTCTACGGTACCATAGAATATTTGTAGCCTATATTTCTTGCATTTTTCACCTTGGAGCCAGATCCATGATACAAGGGGATTTTCCCAAGAAAACTCAATTGGAAATCATGTTCACAAGTTTAGGAAAAAAAATCCAATTTTGTTCTCAAATTTCTTTCATTCAACCAAAAGCCAACCCCCATCTTATTGTTCAAATGCCTTTTTATCCTTTTTCCTGCATGTCTCTTCATGCTCCTCGTGGAAAATTCTTTAAGGTATCTCTTGTTAGCTAAATATTTGATTAAGTAGTAGAGACAGTTAATACCACTCATATTCATTTTCATTTCCCCCCGCAAATCATGGATCTATGTCCCACTCTTCAGGCCATCAAAAGAAAATTTATAATCATTAATAATCAGAGTACAATTGTGTTCCAAAAATCAGGGGGAGTATACTAGGGGTGTTACAAACCCCACCCTGGGGAACATCGTCCTTAGTGTTCTTAGCAACAAAATACTAAAACAAAATTGAGCTTTACAAACAAATCTTTAATATTTATAATTACATTTATAGTTTCTTACCTAGTAAACAAAACTGGGTATGACACCCTCATTTGATCAACCATCTCCCTTGTGGATTCATTTGGTCTATTGTGCTTCCATTGCACCTTGACTCGCTCAGTCACTTGAATCCAGAGCATAATCTTCCTCAAGTCTCTAGCCATGCCATCCATTGTGCTTAGTTCCCCTTTAGGACTAATTTCAGCTTATTTATTTTGGGGACACACCAAATGCACTCTTGATCACAATCGATATGCATATGATTCTATGAAACCAATTCAGTTTATAATTCTAGCATCCCCTTATATGATTTACTAATCTCTTGGGTGATTCAGTTCTTCTTTCATGCAGTCACACACTTTCCAAGTTCATGCATCCTCTTCTCTCCTTCCCACTCCCTCAAGTGATCCATCCCTTGGTAAGGCTTCCTTGCACAGGAAGAGTCTTCACAGCCAAGGCATCCATCTTCCTAACTTCAATAACACAACATATAAATCATGGCATACCTCATGGTGATCAATTCATATCATAGGGTTCCATCGTCACCACAATGGCATAGTTTATGAAGCATTCAGCTTCATATGTTGTTGTTGTTGTTGCTTGCTTTATTTTCTAATCAATTTCATATGTTGGTTCTAGACAATTTGATATTTCATGTATATCACAAAAATACATGTCATGAAAGATAATCATATAATTTTAAATAAATTTAGAACATAACATAATCATTAAAGCATAAACATAACTCAAATCATTAGAAATCGTAACTTTAAACCAAATTAAATCATGGTATTAACAAAAATTTCTTTAAATTGATAATTAATAATTATGTCAATGACTTCCTTTTTTCCCTCTAAACTGAGTGGTTTATTAGTGGAAGCAAGAACTGAGTGTAGTATTTAGTTAGATCTGCCTTCAATTCCAGCTCATTGGGTGGTTCACAGCCAAAGCAAGCACTTAGTGGAGGTTATACTACTCCACACAGTCTTTTCATATAGATCCAAATAAGCCCCTCCCCATCTTCACTCGCCTCCTTGTGAGTTTGAGAACTACCATTCCAGTAGTCTTCTTTCAACAAGAATAAATTTACCACCCTCCAATATCATCACACCTCTGAGGCCTAGGGAACCCCTTTTCTCCAAAAACTCTACCCATCCTCCAATATCATCACACCTCCATTAAGGCAAGTTCCATTGTTTGAGAGGTATATAAGTGGATAGCTAGCACTTTGGTGGTGGTAATAGTTGAACTATATTCAATGAGTGGTTTATCAGCCGAAGCAAGCACCCATTGGCATATGTGCCTCATGATTTGACCAAGGAATCTAGTTAGTAGTTAGTATACGCGTTGATATAACCTTCAACATTTCCTTGTCATGACATAGTATAAACATAGGCAAATAAGTCGTAATCACATGATCATAAGAATAATTAACAATAAAAATTTCGACTTTCTCAATGGATCCCTTACATGATAGGGGATCTCATTGGATAACCTCATTATGTTATCCCAAACATGTCATTCATACATTCATCATATTTTTATGAGTATTAACCAACCATCCTTCCACAAGAATGCTTCCCAAAAATAACTTGTCAAATGAAATGGAATTACATACATTCATTTCATCATAAACATGTTCATGAAATATAGCACGTTCACAATGTTAAGGTTAGAAAACCTTGTGGTATCCATGTAAAGCATACATTAATTTGTAAGCAGTAATTTCCATACTCATGCAAAGGAATTTTAACCCAATTCCTTACCTTTTACTTTTTAATTTGTTTCCATCATCAGTTCTACCAGTTGATATTTTTGTTATTGCAATATTGAGAAATTTATTTAACTCAGCATGTCCTCATCCATGATGTATTAAAGTTTAGGAAAACCTCCCTTTTGTGTCATTTCTACGATTGTTACATTGCTACCCATTTTGTTTCAAGTGGAGTTAGCTAGGCCCATCTTAGCTATTCTATCATCTTCTTTTTCTCTTTAACTGCCATTTATCTTATGTATAGGGTTTAACTAAGATCTTGCAATTCTGGTTGGGTTCTACTTTCCTTTCCCCATACTCGACAACCACCAATACCAAACCAAGAAAAGAAAGAAGAAAGAATGACAACAAAGAAAAACACAATAGTAACACAAGGAAAAGACAAAAGGCAACATGGCCATGCTCAAGGTCAATAGCCAAGACAACAAATAAAATAAAATACAAAACATATAAAAAATTCATTAACCCGTAACATCTCTCTCTCTCTCTCTCTCTCTCTCTCTCTCTCTCTCTCTCTCTCTCTCTCTCTCTGGAACTTTCCCTCCCTTGTTCATGATGAACTTGGCACATGTTATGCTACACCATAGAATTTTCTATGCTTTTACTTCTTTCTACAATTGAGTCTTTTAATGTGCTGTCACATAAATCCAGTTATTAATTATGTCAACATAAAAAAAATTAGTTGTTACCTTCCCATGCTAATACCAAGCCTGATGATCTGCAACTATTCACACATCTAAAATTCATGGCATTCACATGTTTAAGAATCGAGAATACATACCAGTATGTTTATAACCATGTTATCACAATATTGGAAATCAACATTTTACCAAGGCTAGAATCATTGAATTTTGAAATCAACCTTTTATCAAGGTTAGCAACATGACATAGTCTACAATCAGCTCATAGTTGTAACGCCACCTCCCATATTTACCCCCTTTCATAAGTTTTCCTGGGGTAAACATGAGCTGAGGGTCACTATGATAAGACTCAACCTCCTAAATGACCTTAAGGAAATGGATTTGACCACTTAACACCTTATTGACTTCCTTTAGGTGCTATAGGATCTCTAGGAGAAAACCAACCCCTCCAAGTGTTCAACCCCTGAGATGACCCCCTTTTCAACTGACCTAATGCCACAGTCACTCCCTTTTCAAGGCATGCCAACAACTATGACCCTCCAGTCACACTGATAATCCTTCCTCCATGCGACTATATACTTTTCTTCTCATTTCTATGCCAGCAACCTTGAATTTTGAGGCACATTTTCAGGGCCAGAACTCAGGCCTCTAACCATAACTCAATGAAACTTCTATAGATGATAGATGACATGAAAACAATGCTTGTAAACCAAAACTGAAACTGGGACTTGACATGAACTTCCCAAACTGAGACTGACATTTCCTTAAACACTTGGTAAACAAGAAACCTACAGGTCATGAATGCAAGCCTGAACATAAGGAGCTAAAAACTTGTCTGAGGTTTAACAAGAAGGACCATTGCCTTCTCACAATATCTTTCATAACATTAAATAGGTTTTGTATTCGTTATTCATTTATTTATAGGCAATAACATGGAAATATCTGTGACTAAGAATTATCAAATAACCATGCTTATAACCAACATATAACCAGATAAATAACAATGAGAGAACAACCATTAAAGGCACATAATAACAAGTACATTTACTCATCAAAAGAAAGAGAAACTTATCTCTTTTTAAACATAGGCAAAATCCAACCAGGTTGGGGACTTCCATGTACCACTCGACAATAGATTGGAAGAACCAAATATTTCTTTCAGCCAATCACCCTCATGCCATATTCCAAGAATGAACGTGGGATCTCATGGGATAAACCACCAACTGAATTCACATGCATTATACCACATATATCATAATGAGTGAGATGAAGAATGTCATAAGTTTTGTTCTGACTATAGGGAAATGGTCCCCTTGTTTTATTTCCACTTGTACAACCTGGAAAAACTCCTTCATGTTGAGCCTGAACATCAAGAATAATAGAGACCAATTTATTCAATTTCATAAGTGAATCATAGAGAAGATGAGCCAATTTGTGATGCAATAATTCGCTAAAGTGATTTGTATTATGAGCCAACGCAAGGAGATTTTTTCCTATGACCCTATAGAGTCCTTCAAATCACGATCCTAGTGTGAAGGAATATTTCATAGATGAATCAGGAATCCAATATATAACTTTACCTTTGATGAAGGAAACCCTCATCCCTTTGTCTTCCAATGTAGATATGGATACCGAATTCTTCATTAATCCGGGTACATACCTAGCATCATGCGGCAAAACAGATTCCCCAGAATTTAGCTGAAACTTGATGGACCTTTCACGAGATGAGTAGAATTGTATCCAAGAATTATCCTTAACTTAGTCTCCTTATCTAACAGATCAGAGAGGACTTCTTTATAACCAGATAAATCATGAGTGACCCCATTATCAACTATCCAACTATCCCTCGAATTCGGTGGAGAAGAACTAGTAAGAGCAGAAATTAGAATATATTCATATTTATTTGCAGTATTACTTTCATACCTGGGTGTCCTTTTCTTATTTTGAGGAGGATAATGTTCTTCAAGGTCGCTTGAGGAGTCTCTTCTTCTTTCCTCATCTCTTCTGTCACGATTATTTCCTTGATAGTCTTTTCTTCCTTTGTTATTGTAGTTGTAGCGTGATCTTTTCCCTTTCTTAGGGCAGTCTCGTGCATAATGGCCTTTCTTATGTCAATTGAAGCACTCAATATTAGATGTCGATCTATAATTCCTTATTTTTGAGTTTTGAAAGGCGGGATTCATTGAATAACTTCCTCATTTTTTCATGAGAGATGTATGTTTTGGATTCTCCTTCTTCATGCTTTTGAATTCTTCCTCTTGCTATCAATCTGGATTCTTCTTGAGTGAGTTTTCCCATGATCTCATCGTATGTCAGAAGGAAATTGTTGTTGCTGATGGCAATAATGTAGGTTTACCAAATAGAGAGGAGACCTATAGAGTCACTATTACTAGTTCCTTGTTAGGTATATTTTCTCCAACTCTATGCAATTGATCTCAAAGACGAGAGATCCTCATAATGTAAGATTGAACAGTTTCTCCTTTTTTCATATTGAATTCCTTGAGTTGATATTTCAAGGTAATGATCTCATTTAGGTTATTAACTTCATACATGCCAGTTATATTGTCATACATATCTTTGAACTTTCTTAAATTCCCAACATAAGCAAGTAAATGATCCTGTAAACCATTAGCTATAATTTGTGTTGCTTTAGACTCACATTTCTTGTACCTGTTCTTGAGTGTAGCGAAATCATGTTCTTAAGACTTAGGTATACTTCCTTGAATATATTCCAGCACATCATGGTTGTCGACTATGATCTCCAATCTAACTTTCCATGCAGCAAAGTTTAATGTATCACCTAGTTTTTCATTCTCCTTGAAGGTAGAGGATGACATCACAACTTTGAATCAAGTGATCTACTTTATGAAGGAGAGGGCTTCAAGACTTGTCTTCTCTTCGGCTTCACTTTAACCTCGCTCTAATACCATGTTAAATTTTGTAATTTTTCAATGTTGTATCAATTAATTTACCCAATTTATCCTTTTCACTAAAAATGCATCCAACTATTAGCACTATAATCAATCATAAATGTAACTGAAGAATGAACAATATAAGCAGTGATAGAGAAGAAAATAGCACACAACCATAAGAGACAACAAATTGGTCCAAGACCAGGGAAAAACTCCACAAGGGGGAAACCCTTTCAAATATTCTTCTTTAATAGATCGTCATAAAAAGTTACAACAGTGAGTACAATGAGCCCAATACATATGATCAATAGTAGGTAAAAATAAACCAGATCTATAGATCTACAAAACTGTTATAACAACAGAGAAACTTAGATCCATTGATCTGTAGTAGAGAAACCCAAATGCACAGATCACTAATGGTGAGATGCCAAACCCTAATCTGAACTGGGCCGCTCTCATCAATATTGTCATAAGAAATTGAAAACCCCAAAGTCGCACTCACGGAGAAAATATACAAGTGACTATAGCAACAAAGTTACTCCTAGGAGGTCTCTATGCTTGCGATTATGGCCCTGAACATAAAAGAACCAAAGTCTCGCTCTTTTCAGGCCGTTTGAGTGACTAGAAAGTCAAAGTCACACCATTGCAGTGCTATCCAAGCGATTGTAATGGCAAAGTCCTTCCTTGGACTACCTGAAGCGAGCGACCAAGGATTAGAACCTTCTGATCTGCCTCTAAACCCAAAGTAGCTCCCTCTGAACTGCCTCCAAGAAACTAAGGTGTCAAATTCGCTCCCTTGCCCACTCTGTGTTAGTGACTATGGACAAAAAACTTCAGTTTTGTGCCAGCAACTGAGATTCAGAAAACCATAACCCAAAGTGAACCTTTTGCCTGTGATCTCAGACCCAATGAGGACTTTTGCCAGTGAACCTGTGTGAGCCAAGACAAAGTAGAAGAATAAAAACATAAGTTGAGTGTGTGTCTGAATGAGCTTCAAGTTTCTTCCTTTTATTGGTTGTGTTGAGGGTTTACTTGGAGTTAAGAATGACCCAAGAAGTTACCCAAGTGGTTAGGGCCTACCCATTCCATAATGAATGAATTAATAAAACAATTTAAAACTTAACTTCTGCTTGACCGAATCAAGTGTTATTTAGATCCATTTTTGTCCTCTTGAAAAGAGGAATTTAATGCAAGCATCATCTTGGTCATCTGAGCTATCCAATGTGGAATTTTACCATAGTTGCAAAAAATAACAGCACATTGGTGTTTAGTATCACTTTTTGATGGATATGGTTGAGGACAAAAAGGTGTTGTTTTTAAAGGTGTACACTTTGAAGATGTTACAGATGCATTGACGAAGTCTGTGAGCACTGAGAATTTTTCTTGGTGTAGAGAAACAATGGGTGGGTGAACCTACCCATGGTTTTGTGCATGGATTTTTCACATGGTTTTGGGCATGATGGTTTTCTACCCATGGTATTTTGTAGATCCAGTCAAGGGAACTATGATTATGTTCTAATCCAAGGTTAAAGGATTAGGGTTTATGAATGCTTCGAGATGTATCTATATGTATTGTAACATTGAAAAGAATATAATGAAAAAAACCAATCTGGTAGTCCTGGTTTTGGGATCCAAGAGAAAATATATGTGTATATTTGTTTTCTATTCTCGCCATTGTTTATTTTTCTATTTGAAGAATTCGTTTGCAGGAAATTTTTTTACAGGTTAAATCCTATACCCATTTGTGTTGCAAGTTCCAGAATAGCCCTGATGAATGAATACCATGCTACTGGAGCAAAAATTCTCCTCATAGTCTATGCCCTCAATCTGTGAGAAGACCTTGGCCACAAACCTGACCTTGAAATTCTCCATGATCCCATATGCTCCATGCTTCAACTTGTACACCCATTTGGATTCAACTATTGATTTCCCCTCAAGTCATGGAACAACTTCCCAAATATCATTTTTAATGATAGAGGAATACTCCTCCACCATGGAATCCTCCCAAACCTTTTGAGAAGCTGCCTCCTCATAAGAAGAAGGCTCAGTGTCCACAAACTCTATCATCAATACCATATAACTTGTGTACCTTTGTGGATGTTTACTCTGCCTAAACATGGTGTAGGAGCCTCGACCTGCTCTTGAGCCTCCTGGATCAACCTCTCAGCCACTTGGCCTTCTTCCTCCTAGTGGTGGGTGGCTCTAGTTGATCTGTCTGCTCTCGCCCTAGCTTGTCCTCCTCATCCTACTACAAATCCTATTATGCTACCCTCTTGCCATTGAACTATGGTTGTGGATGAATTCGAGATGTTGGATGGCGTTCTTGTTTGGGAACAATTAACTCCTCCTTAAGTACTTCAATCTACTCATTCTTTAAAGAAACTCTCAAAGCTTGGTCCTCCTAGAATCTCACATATCACTTGAGAATTGTCTTCTTAAGTCCTAGAAGATATACCCTATATGAATGAGATGTCTCAGTATACCCCACAAAGATGCCCTTCTCTGCTGTGGCATCCAACTTCTTCCTGTTATCTTTGGAAACATGATAGTAAACCTTTGTGCTAAAGATCTGAAAGTGTGAAGCATTAGGATTCTTGCCTATGAAAGCCTCTTATGGTGTGACTTGTCAAAGTACCCTCTGTGGACTCCTGTTCTGCATAAATATTGCAGTGTTGATGCTTTTATACACAAGAACCTAGGAAAATATCGATCATGCAACATATCTCTAGTTTCTCCAACAATACTCTTGTTATTAGTCGCAGCTACCCCATTCTATTGAGGGTTATGAGGTGTTATCAACTGTCTCCTAATAAATTCCTTTGCACAAATCTCCTTGAAGGCATTTGAGATATATTCTCCATCATTCTCATTTCTCATTTCCTTGATTTTCCTCTCATTCTACTTTTCTACCAAGGCCTTAAACACAATTTTCTAAGACCTCATATTTCTCTTTCATAAAATAAATCTAAGTTTTCCAAGAGAAATCATCAATGAAATTAACACAAAATTTTTGTCTCATCAGTGATGCACCAGCTCCAAAATCCCTTTGTCTCTGTTATCTTAACCATGGAAAGAAGACTTTTCATACTTGCTAAGCATGCACCCCTTACACACTCCAACCTTGTCAAGACCTCCTACTAGTAATCCTGTGGAAATTTGTTGAAGAATCTTCAATGCTCCATGACGCAAGTGTCATGTGTGCCTATGCCAAAGTTCACCTACATCTGCACATTCTTCCTTATTTCTCAAGGCTACACCAGTCTCTACATGCAACTTCTAGAGATTATTCACCCTCACACATATCTGCTTCTTACATCTAGAAGCCAATTGTTGGAGGTAAGTCTTAAATATGCTAAAGGTAACATCATATCCTTTATCCTCAAGGACGGTCACTAAAACCAAGTTCTTCTTTAGCCCTAGAACATAGAGAACATATTTGAGATGAATATTATTACCTGACTCCCTCTCAAAGCTGATAGTACCAAATCCTTTGGTAGCATACTTATTATTATCTCCAATCTTGAAATTCCCCTGCATATCCTTCTCATCAAACTAGCTAAATTAATCTCGATTTCTAGTCATATGGAAAGAGGATCCTGAATCAATGTACCACGTATTGATCCCTATTAAGCTTGTTATGCAATCTATCAATGAGAAGTCCTTCTCAAACTGAGAGGAAAACTCATCTACCTAAGTTGATGCAGCTACATGCTCCTTATTTGACCCCTTCTTTTTCCGGTTAAGACACTTGGAAGAATAGTGTCCAAAAGTATGACAAGGGAAGCATTTGATATTCTCAAATATGTCTTATTCTTATTACCCTTTTGACTATTTTTTCTCTTCCTTTTTCCTTTCTTTCCTTTGACTTTACCTGCAGGAGAAAGATTCTCCTCCTCCCTCTCAACCTTGGAACCCTTGCCACTGACGCTAGAAGTATCAACTAACCTAATCCTTAGCTCCTCCTCGACGAAGTAACTCCATAGGTGTTCCCAATCCCACAACTTATCTCATCCAATAATACTTTGAACAAAAGTATGCTAATCTTTGGTAAAAATCATTTAGAGCCACACACACTAGCTCTGTTTCTATAGGATTATCTCCAACAACTGCTAGCTCATCATGGACTTCCTGAAATCTGGTGAGATAGGCATTGATGCTCTCACCCTTGTGCATCTTGATTCTCATCGGCTTTTCTTGGAGGACCATCTTCCGATTCTCTGAAGAGTTCTGGTAGATCTTGACTAAGGCATCCCACATGTCCTTAGTTGTATCTTTTCCCACATTTCCTTAGTTGTATCTTTACCTGCAACATGAGGAATTATATGATCCGGAAGTCCATCCAAGATGATTCTCTTGACCTTGGCCATCTTCCTTTCGAAGAGCCTCAACTCATTTGGATCTGAAATCTGCAACACCTTTCTCAACAAATTATTTCAGCCCAAACTCATCAAACAAAAATAATATGCGGACCTTCCAAAAACCAAAATTTCAAGATCCATCCAATCTATCCTACTCTCACAATCCCAATATTGTGTAAGTTGTCATGTTTGAAGACTATGTGTTGAATGATCTCTGTTCACAACTCTAATACCATGTAGAATTTCCATGAAATCCTAATTTTTTGTTATGAACAGTCTAAAAATAATTTATTTCTCTACCAAATAGCAGCAAAATAGAAGAGAAATAATTTCACAAAATTCACAAAATAAAACACAATTTTTCTAGGGAACCAAACAAGGAAACCCCTTGCTTGCTTCAAAATTTTATTGAAGAAGAATAAGCTACAGATATATTACAATCAAATTGTCTCA